>CAUYON010004223.1:0-21466 GCA_963573935.1 Arctocebus calabarensis
GCATCAATTCTCCCTCTCCGAGTAGAAACTCTAACTGCTATTAGGGAAAAAGGGCGAAGACTAATTCAAAACTTTTATTGTAAGATGAGAGGAGCTCAAATTCAGTTTTAATAGCACAGTTAAAATTCCTACTTTTTAAATTTTTAATTAAGCTTTATTTGGGCTGAAAATGAGTTATCCAACAACAAAAATATTCTAGCTTACACTGAATAATATTTTTTAAAAGATGTTATAATAATAAGTAAAAGTAAAACTATATGCAGCTGCAACTCAAATCTATTTCTTTCATGTTTTCTTAAAACAGTTTCAAAGATCTTTTTTTTTTTTTTTTTTACATCTGAGGTATATTTATCATTGATTCTACGATTTTGAGCTCGTATGAGGGGGACGAGAAGAAATCCACTCAAGGAGAGGAGTGAGGTGGGAGGAACAGTGGTGAGCACAGAGAGAGATGTGACCGCTGAGGTAGCAGGAAGGCAGCCCACACCGAACAATCAATTTCAGATTTATTATCTTGCTAGCTTTATGCTGAATCTTTAATTAATGTCGTAATTTTCCACGTTTAAAGTGATGTCTGAATATACTGTGCCAAATTTGGGTTTGCATTATGGCTCCAAATCAAAATACTGCTTGTGTGTTCCTAGTAATAAATACCCTGCAATAACTCAGTAAGAACAAGCACGTGTGAGGCCGGAACTGTGGTCTGGAGGGTCTGTGAACAAAGCCACTCATCTCATACATCCTGGAAAAACAACTCTCAAGTCTTCCCTCAGAAGACTCCCCCTTTGGCGCTGGGCACAGTGGCTCACACCTGTGATACCAGCACTCTGGGAGGTTGAGACAGGAGGATTGCTTGAGCTTAGGAGTTCGAGACCAGCCTGAGCAAGAGTGAGACCTGTCTCTACTAAAAATAGAAAACCAGGGTGGCGCCTGTGGCTCAAAGGAGTAGGGCGCCAGCCCCATACGTGGGTTCAAAGCCAGCCCTGGTCAAAAGTAAAAAAAAATACAAAATAAAATAAAAATAGAAAACTAGCTGGACATTGTGGCAGGCAACTGTAGTCCCAGCTATTCAGGAGGCTGAGGCAAGAGGATTGCTTGAGCCCAGGTGTTAGAGGTTTCTGTGAGCTAGGCTGACTCCACAGCACTCTACCCTGGGGCAAGAGAGTGAGCCAGGGTAGAGTGTCTTGTCTCAAAAAAAAACAAATTAGAAAATTAAATGAAATAATTATAATATTATCCCTATCAAAAGCATAGCAAGTATAATAATGTCACTTAAATATTTTTCTCAGATCAAATAGGCTATAATTCTGCTCCCTTAATATACATTTAATTTTCTAGAAGAGCTTCAAAGTTTGTGCAAAATTTCCATTTGTTTAAAGAATAAAAGCAGAACAGGTTATAGATTCTCAATTCAGGTTAACGTGAACTCTCAGGTAGAGTCCATATTTTTCTTGTACATTTTAATTACTAAATCAAGTCCAATTTAAAGATGTAGCCTCAGCTTCAATGTAAATTCCATCCTCTTCCCCGATGGTTACTAGACCCATGACTTCAGGTGGGAGAAGGGGCATTGCTCTGCTCTTTGACACCCCTTTCTGTGTGTATATATATATTTATTTATTTTATTTTTATTTTTTAGAGACAGGGTCTTACTCTGTTACCTGGCTGGAGTGCAGGGGCACAACTGTAGTTCACTGCAGCTTTTTTTTTTTTTGTAGAGACAGAGTCTCACTTTATCGCCCTTGGTAGAGTGCCGTGGTGTCGCACAGCTCACAGCAACCTCCAACTCCTGGGCGTAGGCGATTCTCATGCCTCAGCGTCCTGAGTAGCTGGGACTACAGGTGTCCGCCACCACGCCTGGCTGTTTTTCTGTTTTGCAGTTCGGCCGAGGTTGGGTTTGAACCCGCCACCTTCAGTATGGTGTCCTACTTGATGAGCTACAAGTGCCGCCTGCTTTTTTTTTTTTTTTAATTAAATCATAGTTGTGTACATCAATACCATCATGAGGTGCAATGTGCTGGTTTTATATACAATTTGAAATATTTTCATCAAACTGGTTAACATAGCCTTCATGGCATTTTCTTTTCACACCCCTTTCTGCCTTTGCACTTGGAGTGGGAGAGAAGGAGAGACAGCTTTCATCTAAAAGCGTGGTACTCTCTTCCTGCTTCTTCTCAAAGCCTTGCTCCCCGGTGTTAGGGCTGGCGTAGGGGTGGGAGTGGTAGGAGGGGCTGGGTGTCCTGGGCTGTCACTGGTGGAGAGACGGGTCTCATTCTAGTGTTGTCTGTTTCCATCTATTGCTGGTGACCACCTTGACACATGAAGGAGCACGACTTTCTGGGAATAACAACTAAAACATTTTCAATACACTAAGTCACAAAGAGATGTGTTAAATCGTAATACCAATGAATTTTAAAACCTCTCACCATTTTCACTGAAAAGGGAGTATGTAGTAAAAGAAATCTATATTATTTATATATTTCTTTCACAAGTTTATTTATCCCTGAAAAGTCTTAGCCAATTGAACAAAAGAGAAAGGTTTGCTTTATGATTGAGTACCTGCACTACTCATAGCATTAAAATATTCTTGAATAAAAATGTCATCATTTGTGAAAGACACTGATCAGATGAACAACATCAGACAGGAAGAAGTAGTGATTTGTTTTTCTTTTTGATAGTCTCACTCTGTCACCCTGGGTAGAGTGCTGTGGCCTCATAGCTCACAGGAATCTAGACTATTGGGCTCACGTGATCCTCCCCCCTTAGCCTCCCAAGTAGCTGCGACTACAGGTGCCCACCACCACTCCTGGCTAGTTTTTTTTATTTTTAGTACGGATGGGATCTGGCTTTTATTCAGACTGATCTCAAGCTCCTGAGATCAAGGGATCCTCCTGCCTCGGCCTCCCAGAGTGCTGGGATTACAGGCATGAGCCACTGCTCCTGGCCATAGTTAACATTTTTTTTCCTCTTACACTTTATTTAAAGGCAAATTAACAACTACCACTTACTTGTTGATTCTGTTTAAGTACGCTGTTTCATAGCGTCAAATGGCAGCAAAATGTAAATAGCATATTTGGTTGTTTCTGTGGCCAAGGCCATCAGTACCAAGGTGGTCATGAGGTGTTAGGGACTGGGAAGGGAATAATAAGGCTGACATACAGACATTTAATGGTGTTGGCCCTCTCTTCCTTTCCTTATTTATTATCCTCCCTCAGGCAGATCATTTTCAAAGGTCTATTTTTTTTCCCTCAATAATATGGTCTTAGTCTATTCAGGCCACTATAGCCAAATACCATGAACTGGGTAGTTTATTTTTATTTTTATTATATATATTTTGAGACAGAGTCTCACTCTGTTGCCCTGGGGTTGAATGCTAGTGTCATCATAGCTCACAGTAACCTTAAACTCTTGGGCTCAAAAGATCCTCTTGCCCCAGTTGTTCTATTTTTTTTTTTTTTTTTAGTAGAGACAGGGTGTCGTTCTTGCTCAGGCTGGTCTCAAACTCCTGACCTCAAGCAATCTACCCTCCTCGGCCTCCCAGAGTGCTGGGACTAAAGGAGTGAGCCACTGTGCTCAGCCAACTGAGCAGTTTATAAATAACAGCAAGTCGTTTCTCATACTACTGGAGGCTGGAAAGTTCAAGGTCATGGCACTGGCAGATTCAGTGTATAGTAAGAACTCCCTTTCTGGTCACAGATGACACCCCCTCACTGTGGAAAGGGAAATTTAGTTCCCTGTGGTCCCTTTGAGAAGGGCACTAATCTCAGTTGTGACCTCATGACCTAATCACCTCCTAGGACCTAATTCCTAGGGCTATCACCTCAGGGTTAGAATTTCAGCATATGTATTTGGGGGATGCAAACATTTAGCCCACAGCAAATATGATAACAATTCCAAAGTCTCCTTATTTAAGTTTTAGATGTGGAAAAATTATACAACTGTAGAAAGCAACTTTTTTTTTTTTTTACTCTAACAATGGAATAAAGGCACCTTCTTAATCCCAGAAAAAATTCCACGAAACAGTCACTGTTTTAGAATAATCCCCAGAGCGTGCTCCATATATTTTGCGTCCACTAGGCAGACGATACTATAGTGCTGGTTGTTGTATGGCTATTGTTCAGTATAAATTCAGTCTTCATAAAAATGGAAGGAAAACAATGTAATATTAAGGTAAACATAACAAGATTTTAAAAAATCACATTCATAACTGTATTTGCTTTTAACCTCTTAAACAATTACCAACTACAAATAGGAATTGAGAAGGCTTTCCGCTGTTTACAGCTGTATAGCCAATTTTAGAGATTTTTCTAGGAAGACTGCCCTCTGTTTACAGCTGAGTTGACAATCTTGTCTCACATAGACATTTAGTGGGCAAAACATTCCGCACCTTAACAAGTCCCTAATGCAAACATAAAGAAGACTGATGTCTCAGCAATAACAATAGCACACCATTATGCTCTTTTTTAACACGTTTACTGTGTACGATATTGACAGATAAGAGCTTTATGGCTGAGAGCCTGCTTCTTGGGGTTCATATTCTTCAAACTACCTATCCCTTGGGATTTTACCACTTCTAAAAGGATATATTAGACATTGTGGTAATAAGGACAGACTTTTGTTTCCCAGCATGGTATCACAAACCTTTCAAAAACAGTATGTAATTTGCTTCCCAGCGCCATGTCAGTGTATACTGTATAGGTCTCGGGTCGAGCAGAAATAGTCTGTCAACAAGACGGCTAACCCTGCCTAAGTTGTTTCCTGAAATATCTGATTTGCACATAAGCTCTACAGGTGTGCCGCATGCCATGTAGACCTGCCACTCATTTTCCTTACCATCATCTTGTCTGATGCTTTTGGAGAAAAAGCTTTCCAGCCAGAGTGGCAGGCAGTAGGAAAAATGCAGTTGCCTTTCACATCTGGAAATGAAATTGCTTCTCTTAATGAGTCAGGCCAAAAGCAAGAGGGAGTTAATGTAACCCCTATTCATGTGTATAAACCCCTGACAATCTAGAACAAGTGAAGACAGTGTTTCAGAAAACAAATGAATCAGCCCGGCATGGTGGCTCAGTAATCCCAGCGCTCTGAGAGGCCCAAGCAGGTGGATTGCTTGAGCTCATGATTTTGAGACGAGCCTGAGCAAGAGCAGGACCTCATCTCTACTAAAAACAGAAAAGCTAGCTGGGCGTGATGGCCAGGGGCCTGTAGTCCCAGCTACTCGGGAAGCTGAGGCAAAGAGGATCACTCCAACCCAGGAGGCTGAGGTAGCTATGAGCTATGACACTAGGGCACTCTATCCAGGACTACAGAGTGGACTCTGTGTCAAAAAACCCACGAAAACACACACACACACACAAATGAATAAAAGGAAAGACCTAAACCAAACTGAGGATTATTTCAACAGAGCATTTAAAAAATTTACAAAGTGCCTGCCTGACTCTGATTTATAGGAATTACCTTCTGCCCTTAGGCAATCATCCTCTTTACCCTTAGGAAGTAAAATATAATAATCAGGTCTTCTAAGATAAACAGACATTACCAAAATGATATGCCAATCAGGAAAAACTGACTGTCCATAAATGACAACAAAAAATAGTTAAGAACAATAGTATATTTAGGCTGGCTCTTATACACTTAAAAGTGGGTGATATTTCAACTGCTAAGAAAGGTTTTAATATAAAAATAAAAATTTTAAACCTCTTTGTGTGATTCCATTTATTCATAGCTCAATAGAACACGGACTTGCTAAGGACTTAATATGCTATTTTTATTTGGATGATACTTGTTTTCCAGATATTTACAATATGCCTATAGTTAAAAGGTGGAATAAAAACAAAGTATACACCAGTTATCATAAAATTCCAGGTGTTGAGTGTGATCATATTGCTACTATAGTAAAAGTCAGATTTTGCAAAGTTTTCTGACTATAAAAGGAGCATCTATAATTGTTTTAGTCGTTGGTGAAGTGTTATAATACTTCATCCATCTGCAGAATTATAGGAAACAATTTTACATTAGCCTAATGTGTCCTCACATTCTTTGAGTCTGTTTAATATCTATTAGTCATACCTTTAATGTACATTTTTTGGGAGGCTTTGCTTACCTAGATTATTTGTGGCACAGTGATTTATGTTTGCAAAGATATCCTAACAGCAAGACAAGGGATACTGATTTATTCAACATTCATTCTTTATCTACACATGGTGCCAAAAAGTGTATACACTTTTCTTTCTTTTTTTTTTTTTTGAGACAGAGCCTCAAGCTGTCACCCTAGATAGAGTGCTGTGGCATCACAGCTCACAGCAACCTCCAACTCCTGGGCCCAAGCGATTCTCCTGCCTCTGCCTCCCAAGTAGCTGGGACTACAGGCACCTGCCACAATGCCTGGCTATTTTTTGTTGCAGCCATCATTGTTATTTGGCAGGCCCGGGCTGGATTTGAACCCATCAGTTCAGGTGTATGTGGCTGACAGCTTAGCCGCTTGAGCCACAGGTGCCGAGCCAGTGGACACACATTTTAAGAGATGTTAAATCTAAGTAAGTATTGCTTTTCGAAGTTGAACTGAACTTACCGTTACAAGCCTATATAGACAAGCTATGCACAACCGTTTTACCTGAAATTAGTACCCTTTGGGGGAATGATTAATTTTACTTTAACAAGATACCTTAAAATGTCAAAACATTTTCTGGCACCCCAAATATTTATTGGCCCTATTCATATTGGTACCCAATAGTAAAAACAGTTGATAGATGACAAAGCTGGGCTGGCCTCAGGAAAGCTCTCAATTCAATGCAGATACAAAAGAAAGCCAAGGATTATAAAATACTGGTGGAAATTTTCTACCAGCATATGGCAGGTCTAAGTGGGTCATTTAACTCAGTAAGGTTGGGATGTCTCAAGGAGAGAGCTGTGAGGAGAAGACGCAGGCGATTTCTAAAGGAGAACAAGCTAGATGGGCAAGAACAGGGGGAGGAATTCCTCCTGCAAAGCCTGGAGCAGTAGTGGCCAGGAGGAAGTGGTAGGACTCCAAGGACAAGAACAATTGTGCCAAAAACAACGTGATAAGGAATTTAAATTCTATCTTGAGAGCAACTGAAGGCCAAGTGCAGATGATTGTAAACTGTGAGGTGACATACTTCATTCTATATTATTGAGTGCTCTATCTGTCCATAGTGGGATGGGTTAGGGACCATCATGATGAAGGCCAAAAGGTTTGCTAGTGGGGGAGGGGAATGCTGTTGTCCAAGAGAGAATCTGCCAGCACTAAACTTCAGTAGATGTTTAGGTAGTAAAATCTATTACCAGGATATGATAACTGACATTTTGTCTGCTTCTCTTTTTGTTTTATTTGTTTTTCATAGGAGGAGAGAGAGAGAGAGAGAGAGAGAGAGAGAAAATATGATTACAAAGTTAATACATTCTCATTGTAAAATTGCAATTTAAGAGCTATGAAAAGGAAATTAAAAGTGACCACAATCTTCTCAGTGTTATCATTTTCTACCTTTTGCATTATACTTTCTATGGAATTAATATTTCATTAATTCAAATGATGTTTTATATCATATACAAACATCATTTCCATTAATTAAAAAGATTTAATTCAAAGTAATTGTTATAAGTGTAACATATTGACCTATTACTAGCTCTTTCTTTTTGAACCTAGACACTGTTGGTGACTATTTGCTTAATTTATCTGCTTGGTACAAGTGAGGCCACCACATTATAGTATGTAGTATCCAGTAAACTATTTACAATTCAAATGAAATAAACTTCAAATCTGCCAGAAATCCAATTACAACTATGAAGTACTTCATATTATTATCAGATGAACAAAGATAAACCAACTTGAAATTAGACTATTTATAAAATGTATTACAATGTTCCAAACCTAATTTAAAGTTCTGAAGTTTCCTAATAAACCTACTTATTAATGTTAATGAAATATAGGAGTAAGATGTATATTGAAGAAGGATATGCTTTTGAAAATGCTAAATATTAATGGAGGTATGGCAACAAAATGGGACTTAAGTTGAAAAATGAGACAATATGTCATAAATGTGAAATCAATTATGTAAGGTAGAAGGGGAAGTCAATGAAATATTTTAAAAAGAAAGATGAAATGAAGTTCAAAGTAACATGTAGCTATAAATGATGAAACAACAGAAATCACAAATCTGATTTCCTTATCATATCCAAGATGAAGTGTCTGCTAGAACATAAGATGATCATGAAAATAGACTTTCCTTAATGGGCTGACAAAAGAATTGCGCTGGGGCTATGACTTGGGAAATGAAACAAAATGAAATGGTTTCATCTAAGTTTGAAATTAGGCCTTTTTCCTCCCCTCCATCTACTGAAACTATTCAGTTCTCTTGCTGTAATTCCACATTCATGAAATAATCTTTTAAAATTAAAATTGATTCTCCTAACTGGGAAATGAATGTATAATGTGAATTTGCTCGAACAATTAATCAACAAATACTTTTGAACCCAAAATTATTTACCAAATCATGGAACAAGAAAGGACGAGAAAACACTCTAGATTGTGCATATTTTTAAAAATGTATAGTGGAAAATAAAAATGAATGTGGAATGCAAGCATAGTCCTCTGAAAACTAACTATAATACAAAAAACATTTCAAAGTCTGTGTGTATATGGATACTTAGATGTGTGTCTAATCATACGTCAGTCAGTGCAAGGAAACAAGAAAATCTTCTACATTACCAAATTCTATCTGCTCTCTGTGCATGAATGAGAATTATGTGGCTCGGTGCAGTACGAGCTGACTTTTTATGATCTCATCAATATCAGACAAGCTGAAAGATCAGAACTGATGTACGGTTGATGCAGAAATTTTTCATTCATTAATCTGACAATACTAATTGAGCATCTTCTCTGTTTCAGGAACCTATTCTGGACCAGTGACATAGCAGGAAGTGAAATAGACAACGTCCCAGCGTTTTAACTTTTCACCCGAGTGGGCAAGGCAGGCAATACTAAACAAATCCATTAAAAATGTGTCAGATAGTAATGAACAGTATCTAAAAAATATAAAAGAGGACAAAGGAGGAAGGCCAAGCTGGGGGCGGTGGATGCTATTGAAGTAGGGTGTCTGGGGAAACCTCTCCAGTAATGTGACGTTTGAGCAGAAACCTAAGTGAAATTAGAGGGTGATCTCTGCAGATGGTGAAGGAGGAGATCTGAAACAGGAATCAGGAGCCTGCTCAGGAGCTTTAGGCGTGCAAAGTACTGTGTAGGAGTGAGGGAGTGTGCAAGAGGGAGGGAGGGAGGAGCCGAGCGGAGCCGAGAGTGGATTGTGTGGGATGTGCAGCTAGAAGGGGGCACAGGACCGTGCCCGTTTGCATGTGTTGCCCGGGAGTGACTGTTGTTAATCGCCTTCCACTAGGCAGCGCCTTAGTCCGCACGGTCAGCTGTACATGGCAGGGACATCTTAATAACAGCTCATGAAAACGAGGTTAGCTCACTGTGAATGAAGTGAGATGCTATTGGAAGATTTCTTATTGGAGCTGTGATAAATAAACTAAAATGTTAACAGCGTCACTTTGTCTGATGGACTAATGTACACTGCAGAAGCCCAAGGGGAAAACAGAAGATTATTAAAGGAGAGTATTACAAAAACCCAGGTAAAATTGTTGTGCGGGCTTGGAGGGGGGATTTGGGGGAATTTTTGTTGGCTGTGGGGAGTACTAGTAGGACTCTGGATGTAATTCGAAGTCCAAGAAAGACAATTTTGTGATGGACAGGATGTGGGATACCAGAGAAAGACGAGTCAGGGGTGGTGCTGAAGGTTTTGCCCTCAGGACCCAACTGGATGAAGATGCCGTTTACTAGACAGAGAAGGATTGGAGTGGACTGGGCTTTCAGGGTGGGAGAATTCAGCAGTTTGGCTTAGGTAGGTTACATCTGAGATGTCGCCTAGATATCCAAGTATAATTCGATATATGAATCTAGTACTCGGGGGCGAGGGACAGGTGCAGGTTGGAGCTAAAAGTCTGGAAAATGGTTTGTAAATGAGTAAGCTTAGATGAGATCACATAGGGGTTACTAAAGTGAAATTGGACTAACTGCAAGGAAGGCACCTGAATGTTAAAACGTTAGAAAGATGAGAAGAAACTAGCAGTGGACATGGACAAGAAATGAGGGAAGAAAAGAAATGCGAGCCATGGAGCACCAGGAGCAAATACCCCATCTCAAGGGAGCGCAAGCTGTCATGCCAAATGAGACCAAATGGAGAACTCACCACTGAATTTAATAATTTGAGGGCATTCGTGACCAGAATACTAGAAATTGTGGTGGAGTTATTTCAAGGGCTATTTCAAAGCCTGAACACAGGCCGCTCCTTCAAAGAGTTCTATGTAATTTGGCAGAAGAGAAATGAAGCAATATTTGGGTCAAGGAAAACTTTTTCACTTAGGAGAAGAGACTTACATGGTTTTGCAAGCTGGTGGGGATGGTGCAGAAAAGAGAGAAGAACTGATGTGTGACACAGAAGGGAGCAGAGAGAGATGGGATCTAACGGAGACAGGAAGGAAGTGTCGGTGTGCAGACCCGGAAGGAGAAGGGAGCAGGGAAGAAGCTGGTGTGTGTTGGTGGGAATGCGCGGCGTAACACAGGAAGTAAAGTCCTCGGTTGATGGGGATGGAGGTGGTAGACATGTATATGCACACAGAAAGGATTCAATCATTTTTTAGGAAAATAGGAATATTCAAAAAAGAACTAAGAACATCAAAGGGCCACTAAACAGAGATTAGGACTCATTTGAGCCTAGAGGATATGCATTTAAAGTAAAAAAAAAAAATCATCTTTAGGTGCAAAGGAATTAGCAAGAATTATAATTTTGGTTTAGGATATTATAAGGTTAATTCAAAGAAGGGAGAGAAAGGCACAGGGCTGTGTAAGTAAGAGAACTGCAGAGGGTATAGCTGAGTTTTCACACTTTGGTAGGATAGGAAGGAGAGAGGAGAGAAGGGCCATTACTCTCTGTGGTTGGGAGACACAGTGGTTGGGAGGAAAGTGCGGGGCTCTGAGCATTTGCCATTGCTACTCTCCCCACTTTACTGAGGGGGTCTCACTAGGGGGGCAGGTCCCCGCCGTCCCGGGAAGGGAGCAGGATCTACACAGCAAGAAAAGGTGTAAAAGTTCAAATGCTTTCAAATTGTATTATATGGAAGCTTAGGGAAATACAAAAGTTTCTCACAGCTACCCTGTAGGAAACGAAGGGAAGGAATATTCAGAACCTCCGGCCTCCACTCTGTCTCCCACCAGAGGAACGCCAACTATCCATATTGTGAAATACATACACAGAGATTGTGCATATTTTTTTAAATTGCTTATAAAAATAAACACAGAGACTAAAAAAGAAAAACCCCTGAAAATCACTGATGTTTCAAACCACAGTTAATTATTATCCCCTTGCTTGAGGTTATATTGCTAAGACATGGCAAAGTCTAGATTTAAACAGAAAAATGTCTGTTTTCAAAGTTCCTATCATTTTCTGTTATACTTAAACTCTATGTAGCCTAAATTACTACAGTTACATTTCATTATTTTGCATTGGTTACATTTCTTTTACATATATTAGGGCATTTGGTAAAAAGTTGTTCATAATGAATATATTTGCAATTTCTGAGTTTAAAGTTAACCTTTTAAAATAATTATTTTCTCAAGACTAAATACATTCTTAGATAATTCTTAAATAAATTCTTTATTTATCCTTAGACAATTTTCAGGCTTTGGAAGTTTTTTGTGAGTACCAAAAAATCAACACCAAGAGCTGATTGTGAAACTTAATATTGGCCTCGAGGGACTCAGGCACCTTGGAGTGGTCCCTTATAATTCTTAAGTGGCAGCCAACACGAAAAGCACAAAAATCAATAATGAGAAG
The DNA here is from genome assembly GCA_963573935.1 of Arctocebus calabarensis. Taxonomy (NCBI): domain Eukaryota; kingdom Metazoa; phylum Chordata; class Mammalia; order Primates; family Lorisidae; genus Arctocebus; species Arctocebus calabarensis. The sequence goes on from CAUYON010004223.1 coordinate 11,904, forward strand.
AATTTACTTTAGATTTAGACTGTGAACACTGCTCTTGAGAATAGGACCGCATAGAAACCCCACTGAAGATTGCTAGACCAGACAAAGAAACACCTGGCTCAGTGTTCTTAAAATGTAAACAGTAAGTAATACCACTTCTCTTTAGGGGAACCACCTCTAGGATATCGGAGTGAAGTCTGAGAAAGATGATGGCTGTTTAACAAGTCACCAGGGGAATATTTTAGAATTGAAGCACTAACATCATAGCAACTAGACATTGTATGTTTATATAAACACCCTGTCAGAAGTAAGTATGTTTTCCCCAGTAGACACAGCAGGAAATATACTTCACTCTTGGTCAATTCTAGTAGAAAGAAGTAACTAAATAGCCTCTAGATTAAAAATTCTTGGAAAAGTTTCTCTCCTTGCGTTGAGTCTTACAAAATAACGCCAGCATTCTGAAGACAGAATTGGATAGAAAATGAAATCAAAGTGTAACAAAAGATCAGTGGGGAATTAGTGACAAAATCAGCAGGAAAGCCACAGTGCTCCAAACAATAGTTCAACCAGCTGACTACTGATAAACAAGGAGGGAGTGAAGCCAAGCAGAGTGATAAAAAGCAGTAGGAAAATGGAAGCACCAGCAGGAAACACTGGAAGCTGCTGGGGGGTCCATTGAAAAGTTAATTGAAGCAACAAGCTGAGAGCCGGGCAAGTCAGAGAGCAAGCTCAAGCAGACAGGTGGAGAACAGCAGCAAGAGCGGCCTGCACCACCCAGAAACAGACAGCAGAGTGAACAGAGAGACACGCATCCAGGAGGGCTACAGAAGTAACCTCCACCCCAGCAAATCATCAGAAAAAACAGGCAGTCACAAGTCAGGTGCAGTGTAAAATGTGCACTTGAATCATGGGGAAAAACAATGGCAGTCTTTTCTATTCCACGCTTATTTTAAATCAAATAACTTATTAAAAACGGGACACAAACCAAAACTCCAACAATTGCTTTGTGAGAGTACAATTTAGAAAAATAATTGATCAGAATATGGTGTCCAGAACAACTCATAATAAATGATGGAGGCTCAAGTTTTAGACTTTGGGTTTGGAGGATAAGATTATGTTGAATAAAAAGAAAGATGGGCTTTTCTGCTGGCAGGCTCTCAGAAGAAGAGATATTTATACACAGGTTGTTCTTGCTCTGCAAGTTATCTATGAGTCACACCTGCTAGTAATATCTGTCAATGTGAGGAAGAGTTTGCTCACGGATGTTGTATACACAGAGACACAGCTGACAGTAAAGAGCCATGGCAGATCAGACCATGAAAATGATCCTCCAAGAATGATTTCTATTGGATCCTCACTGCAGAAACTGGACACATTGTTTGGAAACTGATAAGGACAGAATGTAGTACCAGGGAAAGGGAGCTGAAAACAGATAAGCTCCATTTGTGAATGACTATATTCGAAAAAGAAATAATCACATAATATATTGAAGGATATGAAACACATGTTTCTGTCTCAGTGTTGAATTTGTAGAACTAATTTCTTTTTTGGAGTTCTTAAGGGTGTTTTTGGAGTGGCAAACAGGAAAGGACTGTCACTATCCAGACGACTATGACCTAGGCGTAATTGGAGAGTTAGGCATCATTTCACTTCTGGGATAAAATAAAGATTCAGAGAGATTCTTAGAACTATTAAAATGTCTCCACTTTTGCATTTCTTAAACTTATATGTCAAAAATTTAACAAGTTCTCTTAAGACATAACGTATATACATAGTGTTGAAAGAGTTAAGGCAAACAAAGCTAATTAGGCAAAGTTAATTAGACAAGAATGAATGGCGTTTTGAGCTAGAGAAGAGAATTAAATATTTTTAAGAGGAATGTAGTAGAATCAGCAATTCGATGCAAAAACATCTCACTCTTAAAAGAATATTCATTTTATAAATATAAAACATTTAGCATGGGTAAAAAATTATGAAAATTTCAAGTACAAAGTAACTTAATATTGATTTAACCAGAAAATTCTACAAAATACAGAGTTCTTGATTTGATTTATTTTCAAAAATTCGTAACGATGATAACTATTATATATCACTTTGGGATATAAGACCTATTTTGATGCAAGATTAACATTGTAAGAGAGGTCATTCTTTTCGCATAGAATAAACTAAACTCCAAAGAACAGTTTGGCTCATTGGACAGTTTGGACAGTTTGGCTCATATAATCAGAATTGAATTTTATGTAATTTTGTGAATCTCATTTTTAGTTTACATTTATGCCAAATAGAGTTGAATGGAATTTATAAGAGTCAACTACAAAACCATGTGCATTAAAGATTCAAAATATCTACTGTGTGTCATCCAATGATGTGTTTATTTGAACTTGACACTGGTAATAGCCAACATCTTCTGCTAGTCGTTATTATGCTTGTTTAAACTATAATTTATTAAACATTTATTACTGTTCAAGAATTATGATTTTATATATATGTAATTACATTTATTCCTTACTGTAGGTATTTTTTCTTCATTTTTGGAAATGAGGAAAAAGCTGGGAATTAGACAATTGACATATGAACATGTAAAAGTCATATAGGGAAGTTCAAAACAATTAGACATTTTTGTCAATGTATATTGATAAAAAACAAGAAACTATGACTCTTAAGATGTTTTATACACAGCAATTTTCAGAAGGGACTTGACTCCAATTGTATTATGAGAAAACATTTTTTAAATTTACTTCTGAAATCTCCTGCATTCAGTATATGAAAAGGTTGTGGTGATTGTGGGAAGTTTAAGTATATGTTATGTCTTCAGATGTTATTCTCAGAATCTCTTATTCATTTCTTGAATCGTTAATAAATTAGTCTGATCAATTAGAAAAGAGGTGGAGGAAAAAGGTCTGTAATAACTGTTAGCCACGTGAAATAGTGGAAGTGAACTGAACCTCCTATCAGAAGGCCTGAGTTGGACTCCAGCCCTTCAACTTAATACTCTCATATCAGTCTGAAATTAAAAAAAATATATAGTAAGATTGAGTAAACCAAATATCCTCCCAGAAGCTCAATTTTCTCCTCTGGAAAATGGGATACAACACTGAACTATCTACCAGAAAGCCTTTATGAGGCTCAGATAAGATTCTGCTAACTAAAACAATTTGCAAAGTGTAAGTTATCTTCACACGCACAAAGCTTACATTTTATTATTAGCAGTAACTCTATTTCCCTGCAGATGTATTCGCATATTCATCCTGCTTTTTAGTTTTTACTTGAAATATTTACCATTATATCATAAAACATTTATTTGACCATACACCAAGGATACTAGGAGGAAAACAAGCATTGTATGGTGAATAAAAATAACTTATTTTGATTTCTATTTCTAGGTTATAAGAAATTAAGTGGTGATTACAAAGGCTTTTAAGCCTCCTGTGGAATGCATGCTGCTGGAAAGGGGGCTTTGAATATGTACAAAGGGAGAAAACGGGGTATTCTGTGCACACTGCTCTCTTTCCAGAGTCTAATGGCCAGAGACACATAAACAACAAGAAAATTTAGAATGCACATTTTCAAAACTCCTCAAATATATATTTATGCCATAAATAAAAAGTTAAAATAAATGCATGTAGAATACAAGTGATAAAGTAGACATTTCTACCAGGGCTTGGTGGAAACATAAACAAGCACTGTTTAAAACTCAAATATATTACATCTTTTTTTTTTTGGAAATGCTATGAACACCTATGGATCAAGGCTATTTTCTAAACAACTATGATGGTAGCTGAATTATCAATAAATCACTGGAACTTTATCTCTCATAGTAAAAGTTATAAATTAATCTGAATCAACTTATTCAGAAATGCTTAGGAAAAAGAAATATTTTTAAACATAATATTGATAAATACATTAAAACCAAATCTTTTCCATAAAAAACAGGTCAGAATTGTTTTGTAAAAACATGATTTTGTGCCCCCAATTATAATGAATCATCAAATGTGTCATCTTAGAAACAAGTAAATACATATTTAAAAGGCGTTGATTAGACTCTATCATGAAATGAGATAGAATTTAATAGAATAATCAGAAAAGTCACTTTTATTATGGTTAATCAAATGAAAGTAGTATTTTATAATTTAAAAATCAAGTACTTCAGTCTGCTTTCAGTACTTTAATAATTACATGCAATTCTAGACCCATTTAAAAAATCTGTCTTCATGTGATTGGCAGTGACATGGCCCTGATTGTAATGAGTGAGAAATTGGGATCCCAGGACCTCTACCCTGAACCTCGCTAACTTTAAAGCATTATTTTAGACCTGTGCATGTAAAAGGACTATAATACAGATTCTGTGCTTGAGGATTGAGGAGTTATACACAAGGGAGACAGGCACCCAAATCAACATTACAGAAGGTAAGAGATGGAAGGAGGAGAGACAGAAATGTTTTGTGTGAGTCCCAGGAACATGAGTGGGGAAGGCAGGGCTGTGCTTCACAGAAATGGAGGTATTTTAACAAGGAGCTGGAGGCCAAAGAGAATTTCAATAGTCAGAAACAGGTAATGGCTTCTAGCACAGTGATGAAATTCCAGGCATAAAATATGATAAGGGCAGGATGAGAAAGAAACTGCAGAAGATCTGAGAAACTACTTATTATCTGCTGTAAGCAAGGAATGCTAGTCCATGCCTCAGGCAGGCAGGTGGCAGCTGGGGTGCCCAGTGCCATGAGGCATCAGCATTGGGCTCAAGCAGGCAAACTTTTCCTGCACAAAATTCAATGTGAATGGAGGTTTTAAACAGGGGAACAATGTGAGAGATGGCTTGTGAGGCTGGATTAGAGAACAGAGAGACCAGAATTTGAAAACTTACCTCAATAGTCAGGGCTGATAAAAGCAGGAAAAAGAAGTGTGAAATGTGAGACAGAGGTCTGACAATTGAGTTCTCAAACTTATGCAAGAAAAAGTGCTCTATACCCGACTGCTCAATATTACTATAGTCACCTTTGAAGTACTCCCCTTGGGAAGTTATGCACTGATAATAGTACCTAGTTCACCCTTTGAAGCAATGGAACTCTTCTGCAATGGCTATCAGAACTGTCATCATAAGGCACACAAAAACAGCAACAAGAATAATGAATGCCACTCAGCGAGACACCACCACACATCGACGTGAACACAGCTATAGGACACTGATACATCAAGGTTAGGAAGCTTTACTGAGTTGTTTGTACAGTGCTGCCAACAAAAGGGCATAGTGGCAAGTGTGTGAACTTAATTTTCAAACAATGTACAAGGATTAATGGCCCATTTGATATGCATTTAGTATAAGAGATAGAGATAACTAAGATTCTGGTCAGGGTTACCAGGTGAATGATGATGTTATTAATCTACAAAGAACCCCAGAGGGGTAATATATGAAGTTTGTGAAGGATGGAAAAAAGAGATTTAACATAAGACATGTTACTTTAAGATGGCTACTAGACATATAAGCAGAGAGGACAAGAAACCAGATAGAAATATGATGTGGATCCGGGTTAGAATTGAGCATATTTGAAAATCATATAGACTTAGAAGTAGAAACCATAGTAACTAGAAAGGGCAAGTATAATATTCTGTTCCAGAAGCTTGTAGCTGGTCCTGTATAAATCAATATACTTGTCTCAATTCTGAAGAAAAGAAAATTGTTACTCAGAAAAACTTCACAACTGGCACAACATCACTCAGCCCTCAGTTCTCCAATATACTGACAAGTGACCACAGACCAGGAGAAGATGCAACATGAACCTTTCCACAACAATGAAAGCTCGAGGGAAGGAAACTTATACAAAGTGGTCAAGAGAGTAGCTGAAGTAGACTGAATGTTTCGGCATGTTTCTTCCCTCCCCAAATTCCTAAATTGAAATTCTAATCCCTAATATGAAGCTATGATAACATGAGACCTTTGGGAGATATTTTAGGTCATAAGGATGGGGCACTCAGGAATGGTATTAGTGCTCTATAAAAGAGACCTCAGAGAGCCCCTTGCTGCCAAATGAAGATACAAAGAGAAGTTTGTAGTCTGCAGCCTGGAGGAGGGTCCTCACCAGCACCCAACCATGCAGGCACCCAGATCTCAGACTTCTAGCCCCAGAATTGTGAGAAATATATTTTGGTTGTTTATGAGCTACCCAGTCAATGATACTGTAATGACTGATACAAGGAGTTAAAATTTTATATTTGGCTGATTTTTTATACAAGTCCAAATGCGTTTAACTAATGAATTTATTTTAGAAGAAGAATAATTTTTCCATAGGTGGCTTCATAAAAAAATCAATCTTGAGAAACTAAAAGAAAAAGTAGTAACAATTTAAGTAGTCATTTACTCCATGATCTTTAATATCTCACAGCGTGTTTTCTCATCTACCTATAAAATATTCTCAGGTAAATGGAACTATCAGTAGTAGGTTACCATGGTGATCATAGGGATAGTCCCAAAATTTAAAATTCGAACTCTAATGACCTATCCCCATCTATGCTCATAATTTTTTTAATCTTTTAACATTAATTTTGTTAAATTGGTTGTTCCAGAATGATAGGTACATTCAATAATTATGTTTGATATAGGAGAATAGGTCTCTCAGAAACATATATATATATGAACTTAAAGTTTACTTAGTTATAAACATTAATATGCACATATTTTATCAGTTTTACATGTTATTTTATCAGTTTTACATGTATGTTATTTACATGTATACATATGTATACATGTGCATGTTATTTATTTCAAAAATCAGACTACGAAGGAATGTTACTCTGTGACATCATTATGTGCAAGTTAAAGACTAATTATTGAGAAAGGGACACTGTAATGCAATCATGGCTGGTCTTTTCTGAGGATTCTCCCATTTAAGCAGTGGGATTTCTTCCATTTGTACATGCCATATAATTACTTCACTTGAATGAAATACTCGAATGAAGACCAGTTTAATTAAATTAAATTTCTCCCTTGTGGTGACTCAATCAAAATGCATCATCCCCTCATTATAATGTTATCTGTAGGAGTCCAACGTTATAATTGCTATAAGGAGGGTTTATTTTAATGAGGGCAGCAATAATAAACTCTATCAAGTTATACAACTGAATATCATAACTGAAAATTTCATATTAAGTTCACAGCACATGCATTTTAGTTCCTAATTAGTGCAGTCTGTTTATTTGAGGCACTGCCATTCAAATAATTACGTTTTTTGGAAAAATATTTATGACAAGCCCCTACTTAAACTGCTATAATTAAATTTACCTAAATAATTGAACAATTTCTTTCCAATGCAATAGTTATTGTTGTCATAGCCTTGGTTTAAAAACAAGTCGTTTTGATTTTATAGAGTCTTTTTGAGACTGGGTATGTAGTGATTTGAAAGAATTTCATCAAGATAAGTTCAGGGGAATTTGCAGCAAACAGTGAATGAGGCTCGAGGAGAGGGATTTAATCTGGCAATTTATAACTAATATTATTTTGGATAACATAATCACTTACGTTTTGAGGGGATTCAAAACTACCTACAGTAAAATGAATTATATATATTTATGGGTTTTAGGTATATATAACTAGAAACATAAATAAACATGACTCCAAAGAATATATTTCTCAGGCAAAAAAAAAAAAATGCTTGAAAAAATATAACTATAGTAATTAGCTTTCATTTTACTAGACCAAAATCAAGCTGTAAAATTATAAACATGCTTCTGGACTTTCAGTACAGGCTTCTGTTTTACTTTGAAGACAGGAGAGTGTGGCAGAGAATTCTAAAAGGAATAAAGTTATATTTCTGTTTACCAGCTTCTCTACAAAAAAGCTCAGACTCATTCTAGTTTCCAAAGTGTTTCTCTCCCTCTAGGATTTAGTTGGCTTTCAAGTTTTATTGACCATACCATCTAAATGTCTCTGGAATCCAACCATTTGGGGGAAGGAGGCATGGGGTCTCACTCTGCCACCTAGGCTAGAGTGCAGTGGCATGATCATACAAACTCCTGGGCTCAAGAGATTTTCACACCTCAGTTTCTTGAGTAGCTAGGACTACAGGGAGACACACACACACACACACACACACACACCCCTGAGGCAGCACCTAAACCTCTTTTTCAGCTCCTTCCTTCTGAGCACAGTTTGGTGGAGTTCTTAAATCTAGAAAGAAACATCCAAGGGACATTTGTCTGGAGAGGAGGAGGAGAGAGCTTGGACACCATATAGACTAGGCTGAAGTTGTTGGGACTGAGGTGGGGGGGGGACAGATGAAGACATTTTTATCTCTCTATATGCACATCGCCATGCTGTCTTGTGGAACTATCAGATAATTCTGAATTTTTTTTAAGCACACAGAGATTTATTAAATCTAAATCCTATTTAGATTTGTTATCTTCAAAAGCTTTAAATTTGAATTTGACCCTAATCTTCCAGGTTATTATATAAAAAAAGTACTACTAAATAAGAAAACCTAAAAACATATTTTATTTTAACTGATTTCAGGTATACTAAGACCTGCAATGTGAGCCTCAGTTTGTGCTCTGACTCAGGGTCCTGGCTCTACACCTTATGGAACTTTTATATCTGCTAGAAATTCTAGTCTATTTTTCAAGCAACTCTTTCCATGATCCCATTTTCAGGAAGAATTGCTGTTTCCTACATTGTGTTTTTATTGTACATGACTTTATATTAGAAATATTGTAATTATCATAGAAAAGCTAGGTCCTAGTTCTATCTACTAGTTATGAAAGCAATGGCAAATTTTATAACATTTAAAAATTTTTGTTTATCCTATAAAAAATACATCATTGAATTAATAGTCTCAATTAAAGTTTTTAATTCATTTCTGTTATTCAGTCATTCAACCTACCTAGAATTGTGGGTACCATTAAGTCATTACATGATGAAAATGAGGCCAGAATGGTAAAGAAACTTGTCTAACATGGCTAAAATTGATACAACTTTGGCTAACCTCTAATTAAAAAAATATTAGAAGCAAAAGTTTTTATTTGAATCAATTTTGTAATTTCTTCTTATTTTTTTTTCTTTTTTTTAAAGACAGAGTCTCACCCTGTCTCCTGGGTTGAGTGCCATGGTCTCACAGTTCACAGCAACTTAAAAGTCTTGGGCCCATTTCATAATTTCTAATCAATAATTTCTTCCTTCTAGATAGTATGCTAAATGATTGAATAGTTATTTAGAATATATTTTCAATATTTCAATGTTAAAATATTAGCCCCTCCTTTTATTAAATTTAGATATCATGTTTACTAATTTTAAACAGAATTTTTAGAAAATGTTTTGAGACTTATTATTAAAAAAAGGAACAATTCCATGGTTAAGATGTCTTTAATAAAGGAAAAGTCACCTCTTTGACATTTTAATTTTTATTTTAAAAGATAAATATTCTCGGCTCGGTGCCTGTGGCTCAACGGGCTAAGGCGCCAGCCATGTACACCTAGGCTGGCAGGTTTGAATCCAGCCCGGGGCCCGCCAAACAACAATGACGGCTGCAACCAAAAAATGGCTGGGCGTTGTGGCAGGCACCTGTAGTCCCAGCTACTTGGGAGGCAGAGGCAAGAGACTC
>CAUYON010004226.1:0-41478 GCA_963573935.1 Arctocebus calabarensis
AGATAGCCTTCATGGCATTTTCTTGATCACTATATAAAAGACATTGATACTCTACATTTAATAAGTTTCCCCAGTACCCTGCTAAGATGGTATAAATCATTTTTGTTTCTTTTTTTTTTCTTTTACTTTTCTTCTGCTATTCCTTGTATTTTGTTTGATGGAAAAATAATAAAAATATTTTAAATATTTATAAAATATGTCAACTTGGGAATATACCTGAGAATGGAAACAGTGACCCTTTCATATTTCAAATTTTAAGTTCAATTTGCATTTCAAGAAGTTGGTACAAAAAAGATGTAAAGGAAAAATTTAGGATGAAATAAGAAAAAAAACCATAGTATTTTGGCCAAAAATAATTTATCATATATTTTTGATGTATTAAAAAAAAATTGATCGTGAGTATTTGCAAGTATTTAGTAATGTCAGGGAATAATTATTTTTAAGTTGATAAGAGAGTGCTTATAGACATATATTTCTTGGACTATTTAGCTATCTTAAAAATTCTATAATAAAAGTGGAAAAATGACAACTTTCATGAGTCATAAATTTACTATAAGGAAGTCTGAATTCTGGCTAAAAAAATAAATTTATATTCTTGATCTTGACTTTACTATGCCTACTGTTAGCCATGAAAATTAAGTTATCTAAAATTATTTGTCTATGTTAATCAATAAATTTTTATATAATAAATTACAGTTTAATAAACACAATTCAACTAATTCACTAGAAAATAGTTTTGAGATCTAGTTTTATATTTTAGGAATTTTATAATCTGTATAATTACTTAGTTGACATGAGGATGTATAAAAGTTTTCTTCAATATTGAAAGGATGACCTTTAATGATAGCTAATTTCCAGGGTAGGTCGTGGGTATGGCATTGTGAACAGATACATTAACTCAATTTCTCCCAGTTTATCATTTCCTAATTTAAGAAAAGAATAAAAGTTGGAGGACATGTTAACTTAAATAAGCCAACCACAGAAAGACAGATACCACATGACTCCGGTCACGTGAAATCTAAAATAAGGAAAGTCATAGAAGTAGACTGTGGAAAGGTGGTTGCCAGGGGTTTGGGGTAGAACAGTGGTTGGGAGATGCTGGTTAAAGGATATAAAACTTCAATGATCTAGGAAAAATAAGTTCAAGAGAGCTAGAGTACAAGATGGTGACTATATTTAATAACAATGTGCCACATTCTTAAAAATCACAGAGAGATTTTAAGTGTTCTCCCATAAATTACTCCCCAAGTAATCCATATGTTAATTTGCTTCATGAAGCCATTAAAAATGTACACATATTTTAAAACATTATGTTAACATAATAAATATATACATTTTATATTTATCAATTAAAGATAAATTGACTAAAAATAACCTGATAACACACACACACACATGCATACACAACACACAACCATCACTTCCTTTGCTTCTGCTCAAATCCAGTAAGAAAGGCTAAAATTATTCTAACCTTTATATAAAATTAAGAATGTTATTTAGAACATCATAATTTTAGGGTTATCCTTAAAAACCGCATATATCTTTACCATAAACTCCTTAGGGACATTTTTATGTAGGAGGAGTTGAAAACATTTTAGGCTTTTCTTCACGTTTATAGGGACAGCATAATTTCTCCTCTTTCTTGGTTATGTTAGTACCTTCTTAAGTAATATTTATTTTATCCGAATATTCAGTTCAATTTATTCTCTCCTTAATTCAAAAAATTCTTTGAAAGTGATTTCATTTTTTTGTTTTCTTGAAAGCCTGATAAATTTGCTTATAAATTATAATATATAGATTCTTTCTTTTTTCTACTATCATTTGAAAATTTGATTTGTTCCATATTACTGATTACATATACAAACATAGATGAAATTGCAGCTATAGATTTATTTCGTGTGAAAGATTATTTTATTTTATTTTATTTTACTCATTTTATTTATTTATTTATTTTGAGACAGCCTCAAGCTGTCACCCTGGATAGAGTGCTGTGGCATCACAGCTCAGAGCAACCTCCAATTCCTGGGCTCAAGCGAGTCTCCTGTCTCCGCCTCCCAAGTAGCTGGGACTACAGGCACCCGCCACAACACCAGGCCATTTTTTTTTTTTTTGGTTGCAGGCAGGCTGGGCTGGATTTGAACATGCCAGCTCAGGTGTACGTGGCTGGCTCCTTAGCCGCTTGAGCCACAGGCACCAAGCCCAAAGATTATTTTAATGATTTGAATCCAGCTATTAATCATGCAGTTTCCTAGCTTTTAAATATTACTTCAGAGCAAGAATTTCCCATTCTTAAAGTTTTTAATTCTGACATTTTTCCTTCTCATTTCTCTTGGTTACTACTACAAGAAATTATTTTGGAGAGTTATATAATTGTATTTATCTTTAGTATTTAAATTTGAAAATGACCTTATAATTGAATGGTAGTTTAGCTGATGGAGATTGAACCATAATTTTCATTTCTCTTTCTGGTTAAAAAAACAACAATATTTTCTGGCTACAAGCTTGTATAATGTTGTGAATTTAATATTGAAATGAACGTCTTCACGTAAATGTGTCTTGGTGTGGATTCTCACCCTACATTCTGAACTTGACGTTCCCACTCAGTCTGCATGTTTGACGCTCTTCCTTAATTCAGTAAGAGCTTCTAGGACTGTGACTCCTTGCATCATTCCTTCTCTGTCTCCGTTATTGTCTCGGGCTGTAGTTCTTATTGTATGTATCGTAAATCTCTTAGATATTTTAAAAAGATAGGTAGCATGAAAAAGAAGTGATACAGATCAGAACATTTCTAATTTGTTTTGTGAGAGTTCTTTGACTTAATTTCCCCAAACGGGGTTGTTTACATGTTCATTTCAGTACCCCCAATAAATGCTGGGAATATTTGTTTTAAGCTAGATATTTTCTTAGGACTGAATATTTAAATATTTTTCAAACGTTGTGTTCATATTTCCTCCCGGCTAATCATCTTAATCTCCCTATCTGCTCACCCCCAGTGACCTCATTTCAAAATGGAGAGCAAACTGTATTTCTTTTCATTCACAAATTTGTATGGCAAAGGAGAGGAGTGAGAGGAAATATTGTTCTTCTTTTTCTTTCAAGTTGGCTCATGCAGATACTAAGCAATAGGCTGATTATACCTGTAATCTTTACTGCCAAAGTCCTCACTGTACCAAATGTGTACTTTGCATTCTTCTCTAACTTGCAGTGATATTACAGGTTTTTTTCTATTACACTTTTGATTTATCTAGTAAGAAATGACATGTTCAAATATCTGTTCTTAGGTTATTTTTTGTTGAAATAAATTTCCAGACTAAGGAAAATATTGGAATATTTGTTCTCTCTAAATTACTTTTATATATTTTCCACATTTGAAAAGTCAATACCTTGGTCTGGATGAAAAGTCCTTCCTGTACCTCCTCCTTGTTCGTGATATTGTGCAAAGACCGGGTAGATCAGTATTCAAAATTTGGTTTGGATGTCAGGACTAATGCCTGTGCACTTGCATGCATACACACACATACACACACACACAAAAGGCATGAAAAAGCTTATTATACAAGGAGGCTTCCCTGGGGAGTGCAGGCAAAACCTTGGAGCTGGTGTAAAATACTTGAAAGGGAAAGAAAAGGAGAGTGCCTTGGGGTTTTCATTGTGGCTCTGGTGTGGACCAGTCACTGAATGAATGAAAGGATTACGATGGCAAGGGAGTGTGTGCTTGGAACCTCCCACTCATGACAAAGTGGAGAGCACCTAGATTTTTTTTTTTTTTGCAGTTTTTGGTGGCTGGGGTTGGGTTTGAACCTGCCACCTCCAGCATATGTGGCCAGCACCCTACTCCTTTGAACCACAGGCGCTGCCCAGCACCTAGATTTTCTATCAGCTTGCCCAGATATGAGGCAGGAGGCGAAGAAGTAGGGTGTGCCTTAAAAGTTGTCAAATATCAAAACATTGAGGCAGACTCATTATACCCCTCTTGTGACAATTTCTGTTGATTCCTTAACAGAATACCTGTCACACGGCGCTCGTACTGTCTGCCTGTTTATTTGCCCCTAACTCCTGATATACTCGAGGCTCCTTGATAGAACGGTATCTGCCTTGGGTCTATCACAATCCTTCATATGATATGTATTAGTGAAATACAATAAAAAATGTGATATTCCAATATAAAAAATCATACAAAATTACCATATCAAATGATTTAATTCGGAAATATCTGCTTTCTCACTCTCTGTGTGTGTGTTATTTGATGGAACACAGTTATTATTTTCTCGATGACCACTAGAACACTTGGCTAAATTCTATTTATCAACCTTTCATCAAGCAGGCAAGGGCACTGACCTTGGAATACAAGTAGATATTAAACGCTTTAATACTGAATGCCATTAGCTGGTTAATATATAAAAATTGTATTCTATTCCTTACTTAAATTTTTCTTCATTGAGTTTATCTTAATTTTCTTAAAAACTTCCAAATTAATTCAGTTTGCACAAGAGGAACACATGATAAAAATCTACGTTCAAATAAGTGTAAAATAACCCTCTTCATAAATATAAAAATTCTAAGTAATGAAAATATTATGTCATAGTGAAAATGGCAAGATTCTTTCTAACTTACAGTCCAAAAATAATGACATATCATACAATCAATACTGCCTTGTATTCAATAATAAAGTGTAATTCACTAAAAAAAATTTCCAAATTAATTATGAAATAATGAAAGCATTGATATAGTTGGGTCTAATTACATTTTTAAGAAAGTAGATAATACAAAGTTTTTATAAATGTTTGTAAACAACTTTACATCTTTTTTCTTCTTTCCTCATCATTTCCTTTTCTTCTATTAAGACATGTCACAGGCATTTTGAAAAAGACATTTCAATAGTCTACACAATAACATTTGGTAAACCAGCAATCTCAACTGCATGAATGTTTTCATTATGTGTCATAGCAAACAAAATAGAAACAATGTAACAAATAATAAACAAAACAATATAATAATTATAATAAAGTCTTTAAAACTATATGACTTGCAATTAAATATTAAATTAAATATCACTTTTCCTTATAAAAATTTGGATAATTAGGCCATGATTATTTGATCCATCAAATGAAATAACACTGTCCTACATGAGTGTAGAATTAATTAAATAAAATATTATAAATAAATCAAATGATACCATGCATGGCATATCATCTGGCAAAAAGCAGTGAGATGTATAAAGATGTAAACATTTAATAGTGTATAGCAGGTGGCACCTGTGACTCAGTGAGTAGAGCGCCAGCCCCATATACTGAGGGTGACAGGTTCAAACCCGGCCCCGGCCAAACTTCAACAAAAAAATAGCCGGGCGTTGTGGCGGGCGCCTGTAGTCCCAGCTACTCGGGAGGCTGAGGCAAGAGAATCTCCTAAACCCAGGAGTTGGAGGTTGCTGTGAGCTGTGTGATGCCAGGGCACTCTACCAAGGGCAATAAAGTAAGACTCTGTCTCTACAAAAAAAAAAAAAAAAAAAAAAAAGGAGGAAAAAAATAGTGTATAGCTAGTATCTTATTACTGTGGTATTTAAGAACTCTCAATATTTTTGAAATGAAAAAAAAAACTTTAGATATCATCTAGTCTCCTGTTTTCCAAATGTAGCTCCAAAACTCACCTTAAAAGTTTTTAGAAAATGCACATTCATGTGCTCTATGATCAGGCGATTTCTATAACATGGATAAGGCAAGGAATCTGTATTCTTGTGAAGCTTTTCAAGTAACACGAAAGCTGAGTTGGCTTGAATAACACTAGTCTTTGTGCAACCTGCTAATTCCATACCTATGGAACTGAAGACTCCGGGACCTGTCATTTTTTTCAGTACCTTAGACGTCATTTGTGTTTGATCTTATCATTGTCAGTTCAGGTCTTTGCTCATGGTGTCATTTCTATAGTTTAGGCTTATGCACATTAAACAGGAGGGGGTCTAAATTTAAAGGAATATTCCCCTGGAGAAAGCATCCCTAAGAAAGCCACAGGGACATGGCCACAGCCGTGCATTGATGAATCATGGACAAAATAGTGGATCTCTGTACAGCAAGAAAAAATATGCGTGGGGTCTGGGTATCACAATTGTGGCCATTAAGGAGTTTACCTAATATTTTAATTTTAGTCAATTCTAAAAAGGGGGATACTATTTAGGGGAAGGGAATGGATAACTGCCTTGGAGCCATTCTTAAGAAATCCAACGACCCTGTCTCCAATCTTTAAGAAGAGATCATATGTAGAACATCAAATCAAATATAGATCCTGGAAATACAAAGCAGCTACTCATTCACATTTTACTCTGGAGCTTATCTTGATGAGCTTTTTGATTAGGCAAAATAAATCATCATTTTATAAGCTTTATAAATTTATTGCATGATAATTAATCTTATCCTCACTCTTAGATTTGACCTTACTCTTCTTGTTTAAGTGTGCTGACTGCAGTTGGTTGAAAGTTATCACCACACATTTAATACTGCAGGAATCTTTTATTTTCTTGCATACTTCCCATAATGTTGGAGTCTGGGGCTCTCAGGGGCTCCTCAGTGCTGATTGTGCTGACTTTGCTGAAGGGTAGTGTATTTCTCACTGAAAACTGATGCAAAATTCCAGGGGAAATATTAAAGAATTATAAATATAGTAAATATGATGACTAAGCTATAAAAAAAACCTGAATTTAATTTTCCCATCAGCGCATTCAACAGAAACTTACATAGTGACTTTCTTAAGATAAAAAAAAGATGGTAATTGTTTCAATTTAGAAATAAGTATTCTATTTTCAGAACAAAACAAAGGTAACTGATTCTATAATACAAAATAATCTAAGGAGTTCAGTACAGTCAGATATTTTGAATACAGTTAGATGCTAACCTTTTTAATAGAAAACCATAATAATAACTTACATAATACTCCTAGAAAGTAAGATATAACTTTCACAAATTCTAAGGTACCTCATATTTCATTATAAACCTTTGCAGGAAATCTTGTTGGAAGATTTCTTTTTGGGAAGCTTATCCAATATTCAAATATGAAACAAACAACCTTCCATTCATACTGAAGGTTTCTCTCTCTCTCTTTTTTTTTATTATGTTCATTTTAAGCAGTCAAGCACTTTAAAAAAAATTTCGGGTTGTTTGCCACAGCTGTGTAAATGATCCTATGATAATAGATGTTATTAATCCTTAACGGCTATACAATGCCTTCATCTGCAGATCCCTAAGGGATTTGAGAGTTTTAGTCTTAATTTTTTAGAAGATGAATGAGAATTCTGGAAAATGCCTATATATTAATAGTCACAAAGCTTTCCGAGAATGTGACTAGAAATATCCTGGAATTGCAGTAGTTGGAATGTAAATTGTCTATGTATGTCAGGTTTTGGTTTTTATATAAGGAATTTTCCAAGCTGGTCTCTAGGGTAGGAAAATCTCCTTTTACTGTGCCCATTTGATATTCATTTTATTTTGGTTTGATTTCCTTGCTATTTTACCTCTCTTATTTCAAACGCATTGTATTTGCAATCATTTTAGTTATTTTTTCCTTTTTTTGCTCCCTATAACCCACTATTAGAATATTATAACTTCCTTTCCAAAAAGAGTGGGTAGGAAATATTTATATCTATTATTTATTAGTGAAACAATAACCCTCATCTATGTTACCTATAGTCATAGGGGTATGGACGCTAGAAGTTACATATTCTGTTTAATCATTTACAAGAGTTAAAGCAATTTCAAGCAAGAACAATGAAAAAAATACTTTTTTTTTTTTTCTGAGACAGAGTCTCAAAGCTGTCACCCTGGGTAGAGTGTTATAGTGTCATCATAGCTCACAGCTACGTCCGACTCTTGAGTCCAAGCAATCCTCTGGCCTCAGTTTTATTTATTTTTTGCTAGAGATAGTATCTTGGTCTTGCTCAGGCTGGTCTTGAACCTGTGAGCTCAAACAATCCACCTCCCTCAGGCTCCCGGAGTTCTAGGATTACAGGTATGGGTCAGCATGCTTGGCCAAGAAAATATTTTTGAGCAGAAAGCTCTTCTCTTCTCCCTGAAATCTCTTCATCTTTCTTTTGAAAGCAACATTAAGAAAATTGTTCTTACAAGTAAATTGTATTTTCTTTATTTCTCTCCATTACATTGAAGTGATTAGAGTATTATCCATACTAGCTATTAAATAATTATTTTTAAGGGTACAGTAGAAGAGAAGACAAATAAGTTAGGTGGCAAGACCACTTATTGAGTTTTTGAATATTTTTATTGCATCCTCGTCATTGCAAAACACTTATGAAATGAAAGATTATCTTTACTGTCACAAGTTCTACAGTTCTGATAAGAGCCCACTTTCTTCAGGCGGGCTTTAACACTTAAGATGTTTAAGGTTTTAAAAAAATGAGATGTTTAAAAGCACCAAGAAATGCTCTATTCCACTCCAATTTATATTCAGTTCAGAAGGTAAAGGCTTATGGGGGAAAAGGGCAGAGAAGGTTATGAGGGTAGAGGAGAAGATGGTTGTAAAAGGCAAAATCAGAAGTGACAGGGACAGCTTACTCAGACAGGGAGGTAAAAAGTTTGTAATATTATTTTCCTTGCTGGTTGTTTTATTTGGTTGAAGAGTAAATATATGTCCAGCTTGTCCTGATTTGGTGTCATAGCTGTAGAGTGTTGTACATGTGAGAGCCAGAAGAAGAAACAAAGAATTTGCTATTCTCTGTGGGCAGCCCCACTGTGAGGATATCTCTTAGCCTACCCAGACTATCTTAATGTCCGAACAGAAATAGGATTCTACTAGGCTTAGTCTGAGTAGGAGAAGGAGCAAAAAGGTTGACTTAATTACAATGGAACAAGGTTGAGGTCTATATTTATATTTTGGCAGGACATAAACCCTCCAAATTCCTATGTGACCAAAGAGAAGAAGAAGATCTTAAAATGTTTTTAAAAAGGTGAACTTCCTCACTGGTGGGATTAAAATTTTGGTCAAATTGAAAACCAGAATTAGGAAAAGCAATGCAAAGTTTAGTTTTCACAAAGAGAATAAGTGAACAAAACAAACTATTGAAAATAGAGATTCAGGTAATATGTGCCTCCGCCATGGACAGGAACCATAAAAGTAAGAAAGTACTCATATTTCTAATGGACTGTTTAAGAGAAATCTCTAGAATTCACCAAGGAAGTGACAGGAAGCATCAAAAGTAAGGAGAGGGCTCAAAGCAACTTGCCTGACCAAGGACTGACTGCGAGCCTGGAGAAGCTCCTGGATGTGGGAGGCAGTAAGAGAGGAACCCCTAGGTTTCTATACTTCAAAACAAATTTTATTATCTTGGCTACAGAAACCCTTGACCCACATAGCCTCAAGACAAATATAAGGAGTTGTCTAGAGATTGCACAGAGACATTGCTCCGGAAAGGGAATCCATCTGGAATCTCACAGTTTTCTGAGCCTAGAACAGCTGCAGCTGAGCAGTATTTTGGAAGCTTGGATATGGGGGATGTGTAGACATGCCTGCTGCCACTGCACTGCTCCAAGAAGGAATAAGAGAGACCAGTACTCCCACCGTCCTTGAGAAGCTCCCCAGTGCCCTGATGTGGGCTGCTATTGAAACCGAGATGTGAGTAGACCATGTTCCCCACAGGTTCTTCACCAAGATGGTTGCTTCGGAGGAGCCCCGTCCTCTCTGGGTCTAGCCAAAGGTGCCATTTTGAAAGTTGAATGTGAGACTTTACATTGCCCTTGGGGTGAGTTTGAGCTGACAGGCTGTAAGCCCCACCCTGGCAGTGAAGTACATGAAAGATCAAGCTCTTCAAAGCATACATAGGACAATGCCCACTTCCCTGTGATGAGAAACTCTGGGCCTAGGGACTAGACTGCCAAGCCATTGCAGCTACTAGAAACACCAACGTGGTTGCTTGGGTTCTAAAGGGTAGCTCTAAAATTGCTACTGCCACCACCAACATTCCAACATTGGCCCAGGAGCCTGAAAACCTACCCAAACACCTGGTACACTGCTTCGACTACTTGAAATGAAGATAATTTTTTTAAAAATTGAAAACAATACAATTTAAAAGAACATGCCAATGTCTGAGGGATAAAGCAGAAATAGTGTTAAAAGGGAAGCTTATAGCACAAACTGCTTATATCATAATAGTAGAATCATCACAGATTGACAACATAACTCTGCCCATTAAGGAACAATTAAAAATATTAGCAGAATAAAAAATAGTCAGCGACAAAGATCAGAGTAGAAAGAAATGACATCATGGACAACAATAGCAGCAACAGCAAAATATAAAGGATCAATGAAACAAAAAGTTGTTATTTGTAAATATGAAAATATTGATAAACCATTAAGTAGGTGAACCAAGAAAAGAAGAGAGAAGTTACAAAATCAGAAATAAAAAAAGGATACATTCCAACTGACAGCACAGAAATAAAAATCAACAGAGAATTTTTTTCTTTTTTTTTTATTAAATCATAAATGTATACATTGATGCATTTATGGAGTTCAGTATTAAGAATAATTATTTAACAAACTAAAAAACATAGAGGAAATAGATAAATTATTGGAAACATAAAAACCCCTCGAGCTTATACACGGAAGAAACAGAAATCCCAAAGTGACCAATAAATAGTAGCAAGATTGAATCTGTAATAAAAAACTCCCACAACAAATTGTGTAATAAAAAACTCTCACAATTTATCTGACTGGAACCAGACAAATTCACAACCAAATTCTACCAAACATATAAAGAACTACTAATACTGATCAATCTGAAACTGATCCCCTCTCCTCAAAAAAACTCAAGGAGGAAGGAATTTCCCTTAACTCACTCTATGAGGCCAGTATAACCCTGATACTAGAAACTGGACAAAGACACAAATAACAAACAAACCATCAACAAAAGAACCACTAGACCACTATATATCAATATTGCTAATGAGTATAGATGCATGAATATTAAACAAAATAATAATAATACCACATTGAATCTGATACCACATTAAAAGGATAACACGCTGTGACCAAGTAGATTGTATACCAGAGATGCAAGGATGATTCAGCATATATAAATCAATATACATTCTATAGCCAAAATATTCAGTAAAATTTAGTATCTCTGCCTGACAAAATTCCAAAACAAACTAGGTATAAAGAGGATGCAAATGCAGCTCAAAGCAATAAAGGCCATATATGTCAAACCCACAGTCAACTTCATAATTAATGGGGAAAAGTCTAAAGCATTCTTTCTATGAACTAGAAAGACAAGGCTTTCCACTCTCACTTCTCTTTTTCAACATAGTCCTAGAAGCCTTTACCAAAGCAACCAAGCAAGAGAAAATAATAAAAGATATTCAAGGTGCAAAAGTCAAATTAGCTGTTGGCTGATGGTATGATTTATTGCTACTAAACACCACTTCAACAAAGCACTTTTCAGATTTAATAAAAAATTCAGTAAAGTTTCAGGATATGAAATCAGTGTACAGAAATCGCTAACATTTCTATGTGCCAGTAATGTTATAGTCTGTAGGGGACCAGCTCCCACACAGCCTATGGGTATCCTCAATGCCAGGTGGTAACGAGGGAATGAAAGAAATAAAGACAAACAGACAAGGTAAGATATAAAAAGAGTGGGCCCAGGGAACCAACGCCACCAGTGCAAGGAAAGTGAAGGCCCCATGCTCTGGGTTGACTCAGTATTTATTACATAATTATCATTAAATAAGCACATGAATCATCAAAACAAAAGAAAAAACCCACCCTCTGTGGCATCATTCTTACATTTGCAATTTCACCAAGCTAGTCTTTAACTACCTCCTATGATCTTCACCTATTCCATTTTATACTAATTATAAGCTAAAGAAATAGAATGTGGTTTGAAGAACAAGGAACTGGACTCAGAAGCAGGGTGTGAGAGCAGCCAGCAGGTTGACCACATACACAGTTTCCACAGGAGTCAATTAAGTCTCTGGGTCTCTGAGTGGCAGACTGCTAACACTTTACCCATATTGGAAAT
This sequence comes from Arctocebus calabarensis, assembly GCA_963573935.1. Classification (NCBI taxonomy): domain Eukaryota; kingdom Metazoa; phylum Chordata; class Mammalia; order Primates; family Lorisidae; genus Arctocebus; species Arctocebus calabarensis. The sequence continues at coordinate 12,017 of CAUYON010004226.1, forward strand.
GGGGGAGAAAGAAGCTGTTCCTCTTATCTAACCCCAAAGGATTGTTTCTCCTTTTCTGGAAGCCAACTGCATGTACCATTCCTGGTATATGTTGCAACAGCTCATTTAGAAAGAATGTCTGTGGGAAAAAGGTCAGTCTTCAGTAAGACTTTTCTCGTCCTGTTCTCCAAGGCCTGTGCTGTCGTACTCAATAGACTTTGGGGTTTCCAATATCCATTGTGGTCTCCCAGTGTACATACTTGCTTCAAAATCCACATCTCCTATTAGTTCTGTATTTTTTGCCCTACAATCCACATTTCTTAATCAATAAAACATTTCATAAATTCCAAGTTTAAAAATTACATTAAAAATAGCTTCCTCCACTTTTACTTCTCAGCTCAGCTCTGACATATTTTCACCCACAATAGTCGAGAACAAAATCAAGAAGGCAACCCCATTTAGATAGCTACCATAAAGAAGTACTCAGGAATATATTTAACCAAGGAAATGAAAGATATCTACAAAGAAAACTCCAAAAACTGATGACAGAAATTGTAGATGACACAAAAATTAGAAACACTTCCCATGATCATAGATCACATATTTATTAGTGAAATTGTTAAAGTGGCCATACTGCCCAAAGCAATGTTTAAGGTCAATGTAATCCCACCAAAGCACCAGCATTATCTTTCACAAAATTAGAAAAAAACAATTCTAAAGTTTATACTGAACCACAAAATAGCCCAAATACCCAAGATGTCATGAGCAAAAAATAACAAAGCTAAAGGCTTATTGCCTCACTTGAAATTATATTATAAAGCTATAGTATAATAGCAAAATTAACATGGTACCATTATAAAAATAGAAGTATAGATCAATGAACAAAATAAGAACTCATAAACAGAGCCAAATGCTTATATCTAACTGATCTTTGATGACATTGATAAGAAAATATACACTGGAAGAAGGGCATCCTTTCTTAACAAATAATATTGGAAAAACAAGTCATCATATGCAGAAGAATAATGCTGAATCCCTCTCTGTCATCACATACATAAAATTAACTCAAGATGGACTTAAGACTTAATTGTAAGACCTAAAACTACAAAAACACTAGAAGAAAATTCAGACAAAACTCTTCTGGACAAGAAAATCTAGCCAAGAATTAATAACTAAGACCTCAAAAGCACAGGCAACAAAAACAGAAAAATGGGACTGAAACTACAAAGCTTTTGCACAGCAAAAGAAATAATCAACAGCGTGAACAGACCACCTGCAGAACAGGAGAAAATATTTGCAAGTTATACAACTGACAGGTGAATGATACTCAGAATTTACAAGGAACTTAACCAACTGAACAAAAGCCAGCAAAAATAACCCCATTGAAATTTTGGCTACAGACATGAATAGAGATTTTTGAAAGATGCAAACAGATGGCCAATAAGCATAGGAAAAAATATTCTGCATCATTAATCACCAGAGAAGTGCAAATTAAAATCACAATGAGATATCATCTTTATATACCTATCAGAATAGCTATTATTAAAAGACAAAAAATAACAGATGTTGGCAAGAATGGGGCGAAAAGTGAACACTTACACACTGTTGGTGGGAATGTAAATTTATTGCAACCTCTATGGAAAACAGTATAAAGATTTTTCAAAAAATTGAAACTAATGGGTTTGTTTTATCCATATACAACCATTAAGAACTTTAAGTAGCATTTAGACCCAGTAGATTGTAGTAAAAAGGAAACAGTCATTTGGAAATTAAACTGTCCAATTGTTTTCTTTGGGACCACTGCTAAGCAATCTATCTTCTGATAAAGAAGATAGGTGATAATTAAAAACAGAGCAGAAAATGATAATATCTTCTTGGTAATTCCTAATAATAATAATGAATAATATTGAATATCTATTCAACCATAAGCCAAATCCTAGTCTATATATTTTTGTCTCCCTGCAACACATTTAGAGATTAGTGCTGTGGTTATTCTCATTTTTACATCTGAAGAAACAGAGTAACAGAAAGTTCAGCAACTGGAATCAAACTCCCGCAATCCGCCTCCAGAGCATCTTCTTTCTCCTCACCATTCTGCCACAGGACCTCAGCTACATTAGATGCTGGTTACATTTACTGAGGGCTTACGATTTTAGCATGTTCTTTAAATCATTATACCATTTACTACTTAAAAGACAAATATAAGACAGACCTATTATCTATTATTATTCAGATTTTGGATACACGAAAACTTCAAAGACATTAAATACCTTGTGTAAGTAATCGTGAAAATAATTGTGGATAATGAATGGGAAGTCAGGTTTGTGCACAAAATCTAATGAGCTTTATCTGCTAAATTGTTGTCTTACGGAAACATATACTTAAGTGTTTGAATGACAATTTTATTGCCAAAGACTTTGATATTATTATTATTTATTTATTTTTAAGAGACAGAGTCTCACTTTTTCATTCTTGGTAGAATGCCATACAGTTACAGCTCACAGCAACCTCCAGTTCTTGCGCTTAGGCAATTTTCTGGCTTACCAAGTAGCTGGGACTACAGGCACGCACCACAACACCCGGCCATTTTTTGTTGCTATTTGGCTGGGGCCAGGTTCCAACCAACCACCTTCAGTATATGGGGTTAGCACCCAACTCACTGAGCCATAGATGCCACCCTAATATTAAATTTTTATGCTATTGGTAGTTTCTGTAATTCTGACTGATTTTGAGCGACCTGAATCCATTGAGTATATATTTTTTAACTAGGTAAAAATAACATCTGTAGTATATGGAATTTTTAAATATATAATTAGTCTTCAAATATTTGCATCAATTGATCTAGTTATCTTTTAATTAGAAATCTGATTCTAAACCTAAGTATAAAAATGGTTTTATAAAGAGGAAGAATGAGGGAGGGGTGGGGAAAGGAAGAGCAGAGAGAGGGAAGGAGTAAGGGGGGTGGGGTCTTGGGGTCTTGGTGTGTGCACACGTTTGGGGGGCAAAACACGATTGTAAGAGGGACTTTTACTAACAAATGCAACCAGTGTAACATGGTTTCTTGTACCCTCAATGAATCCCCAACAATTAAAAAAAAAAAAAAGAAAGAAACAACCCAAGTGGCCACCAATCCATGAATGGATTAATAAAATGTGGCATATCTTCCAATGGAGTCCTACCCAGTCACACACACCGAGGTGATCTGGTGTCTTTTTGGACAACATGGAGGGAACTGGAAACCATTCTTTCAAGTGAAACATCACAAGAATGGAGAAACAGACACTGTACTTAATACTGGATTGGAACGAATTGATCAACACTTAAGTGCACGTATGGAAATAAATCTCAGTGAAAATCAAGCTGAGGGTGAGGGGTAAATTCACACCTATAGAGTAGAGTACGGGCACACTATCTCAGTGAAGGGCACACGTATGTGTATAACTTTCACTCAATCTGTATGAAACCAAAGTATGTAAATAAAACATCTGTACTCCCTAAAAAAAAAAGAAAAAGAGGAAAAGTGGGTTAAAACTATAATACTCACTACATTCTGATAACAAAATCATACTGAGTACCTCTTATTATCGCAGAGGTCAAATGCGACTGGACTATTGCAAATTTAATATAGTTTTTTCCTCTCTTAAAATGTGTATACATTTTTTGCACCCCCTGCATATACATATATGTTTGTATGTATGTATCTGGAAATATTGGAAACTCTGAAATTTGTTATAGTTATACTTCTCACAGTTATACTTAACTCTTGTTCTTTCTTTCATTCAATAAATGTTCATTGAAATTCCCCCCCCAAAAAAGAGCTATTTATTACATAAATATATGGCAATACAGGCAAAATTTAGTAAGAGCTCAAATATTAAGCATTAAGGACAGGGTTGAGTAAATCATAGTGTTTATTCTTGGTAAACTACCATTCATTCATTAAATATTATTTCCTAACAGTAGGCAATAACATGGAAAAGACTTATCGAAGTTGTCTATATTACAATGTTAAAATTATTTTTAGTGATTTTTCTATCTCTCTTTTTTTTTTACTCCTATGATTTTATTTCTTTTCTTTTCAAGAATTTTTGTGTGAAGTAGAAAAAGAACTAAGGAACAAGATGGCTTGGCCATAGTGTACAGGGAAGCATTTTATCATGCTTAGGAAATTAATGCAATTACAATAGGAGTCTTTTCTGGCGTATGTGTTATTTAAAGCCTTTATTTCCAAGGACATACCATTAAAGTTCATTTAGTAAAGGTGGCCAGAGGGAGATGGCAGAGAGCAGTAGTGTTATTTATGTTTGAAGGAGATTGGCTGAAGACGGGACGAATAGAATATTTAACTACTTAAGTCCCCATGTTCTCTAAATACTTGCCCTGATCTGACTAGGTACCCAGCTCAGAAAATCTTAGTATCAGATCTGAAGTCTACTTTTCTCAGCTGGTTATAGAGAAAGCAGAGTAAACCTACTCTGATTGCTTTAACTTCATTTTTTCTGAGCACACACGTTGATATACTGGGCTCCTAATCCCTTTGCTTTGGGCACTGGGATAATACCTTCCCATGCTCTTACCAGGTGAGAGTATGCAAGGCCAGATGAGACTAGCTAGTTTCCCAAAGGATAAGTGGAAGCTGGACTCTGTAGGTGTTACGTTTCCAGATCTAGAACTGGTCACGTATAATATGAAATTGTAAGTATGATTAGCTTTCAGTACACACAACATTATTTGTTGTATTTAGAATAAAGAATCAATCCCTGGGGTGCAGTTGTTCACTGCTGTAATCCTGGCACTCTGGGAGGCCAATGTGGGAGGACCTTCAGCTCAGGAGTTCAGGACCAATTTAAGCAAGAATGAGACCCCATCTCTATTAAAAAATAGAAACATAACCGGGCTGTTTCTGTGGAAGTTGCCTGTAGTCCCAGCTACTTGGGAGGCTGAGGCAGGAGGATTGCTTGGACCCAGGAGTATAAGGTTACTGTGAATAAGGCTGATGTTATGGCATTCTAGCCTGGCTACAGAGTGAGACTGTCTCAAAATCAATTCTTGATAGACTATATAAAGAGTTTTAGGGAGATAGGAAAATATTTCCATATATGGGAGATTAGGGCCGGGGTTGTAGCCGGAATTTCTTTCTGGTGAGTCCCTGGTCACTGAGATTTGAAGAATGAATCCATGTAACAACAAGTAAGCAAGGACAGATTTTATTAAAATTATATTAATCGTAAGGTCTATTACCACTGTCATTATTAGCAGTAAAGTTACACCCCAAACTCTATGGGACAATAGATGAGAGTTAAACGGTTACCTCATACACTTAGTAGGAAGAGAGAGGGGTTTGGATTATCTGTCAGAATTTCCTGTTTTGAAAGTGAGTAGCTGGAAGCAGAATGCAGAATTAAGGACAATTCTAGCAAAGTCAGGATAAGGGTCATGTTACAACTTGGAATCTTTAATGAGGATGAAATCTTGCCCAAAGAGAAGAGAAAAATAAGAAAACCCTAACTTATAGTGTGAGACTATCTTAAGAGTAAATAATATCTCTACTATCTATATGCCATAGCAAATATCAATGAAACTAATTTGGAAGAAAAATTTTAATCAGGAGTGGATTCTGAACTAAAGTAAAAAAGTTTAGTTTGGGATGTAAAGAAAATAAAGCAAATTATAACTTTATCTTTTAAACATAATAAGAATAAATTGGAAATTAAAGCAGAAGAAAATATGTCAGGGTTAGAGATAGTTTTAAGAAGCAAAGACAGTTAAAAAAGTAATAGTATAACAATAAACAACAGAGCCAGTAAGCAGGCTGCTGCTCCTGTTGTAATAGAAGTTTTAGTTGATATCTTTGTGGATTTATTTTTCTCTTCAGTAAGTAAAAAAATTCTTTGGGAAAAGACTTTGCTGTCCCTCACCTGTACATTTTTTTCCCATGTACTGAATTAGGGAAGCATGCAAACATTAGCCAAAATCATTTTAAGTGACTTATCCGCTTGAGAAATCAGCAATTGATTATGTGTCAATTGAACTTTCAGTATAAATTGAACTTTCATCGTATAAAACTTGGGAGGGAGGAGATTTTACTGTTTTCCACTGATCCCCAGACTCTAAACACTTGCAGGCAAGCAACCTCACCTGCTCCCCTGACCTCACTAGGCAGGCACCTAGCCCAGGAAATCTCAGGTTTTTCTTTGTACCGTTTTGTATTCTTGAGTTGCATGATGCTGAACTGTGGCCCATCAAATTATAAATGTTTTTCGGCCATTGCAAACGTGTGCTTCTTGTTCCATTTTAGACACAAGCCTTCCCTGTGAGGTCTGCAGAATCCTGGGAAGATAGCGACTTCCCTTGGGTTTTGTCACCAATCTTTGTTCCTTTCTGTTGTTTTTTTCTTTTTTCCCCCATTGCCCATAATCAAATCACACAACTTTCTACTCTCCCCCACGTCTATTTTTATATTGCCTTTAGTGGGCACCCTTTCCTCTGGCACGAAAATAGCAAGTAAGTCCTCATTACACATGTGTTCTGTATCTTGTCAGTCACTGGCAAAATTTTATTTTATGATGATATGAAGATTAATCATAGTTTTAGGTGTTGTAACTCTGATTCATCATTACAATGTTCACAATAAAAATTTTTCCTAATGATTTTACTGTTTATCTTAGACTGATCAGATTGCTATAGCAAAATGCCATAGGTTGGGTAGATTATAAATGACAGAAGTTTATGTCTCATAGTTCCCTACCACAGGAGATAGGGAAGTCTAAGATCAAAGGCCTAGTAGATTTGGTGTCTGGTAATGATTTTTTCCTCAGATATGGCCCCTTCTCACTGTGTCTTCACAGGGAGGAGAGGGCAAGGCAGCTCTCTGTGGTCTATTTTATGAGTCTTTAATCTCATTAATGAGAATGAAGCCCTATGATCTATTTATATCTCAAAGGTCTTTTAATACCATCATCTCAGGGATTTTTTAGTTTTTCAGATATGAATCTGGGGGGGGGACACAAACATTCAAACTATTTATGGTTGAAGATAATGCCCTAGAGCCATTCTTTTCTTGTTATAAGGTTTTTGTAACAGCAACAAAGTGTGTGTGCATACATATATGTACATACATGCACACGCACATATATCTTATACACACATGCACAGAATTGGAGTTCTTCTCTTTACTTTTTCTATTTTATTTCCCTGTGAGAAAATACACCAATGCTGTAATTGATAGTGATTATTTGTACTTTTCTATTCTCTGTTTCACCTATTCTAAAATCTTAAGTTTGTATATTACTGTAATATCTTAGTCCCCTAAACTGTATCTTTAGAGATGTAGACATTACCATTCTGTATTTTGAAATTTATTTATTGAGTATGTATTACTTACATGCTAGTGGGGGAAAGTATTTTTAGAAACCAGGTAACAGAAAGTAGAGTACATCCAATACAAATAATTACTGGTAAATAATTAAATTTAGATCCACCAAAAATCAAAGAAGACCTTTTATTTATGATGATAGTTTGGGGATGCCTTGAAGTACTTTACATAAGTTAGCCTACTTACTACCTCTTTTTATGATAAAAGGTTTTTTATTCTATCTTAAAGCAAATAAAAGAGATGATCCTCGAGAGAAATATACTATAATTTTGATAGCCCAAAATATGTCATAATGAAACATTACTACTCTTAGTCAATTAGGACAAAGGTTTTCAATAAACTTTTGACATTTTTGAAGGCATGATTCTTAACAGCATCATTAGAGAGTGATTGGAATTATGAATCCTCTGTGGGAGCTTAGGCTAGGATACTGTAAAGTTTCAAACTCCAAATCCACACTAACATTTGAAAGATTGTTTTTAGGGGCACATGTTAGTTCACTGGACTATTCAGAATGCAGACCTCTAAGAATACCACCAGGGCCCTGGTGAGGATGCATTGGCAGGGAATAATGTGACCCTGTCAGTGTATGCTGGAGAGAGGACAGGGATGAGTCCTAGCACTAAGTTAACAGAAATGGACATTCTTGACATCAGGGTTTCAAAACAAACAAACTTCATGATAGATTATCTTATGATAAATACAGGTTAATAATTATGTGATGCATAAAGTTAATTTTATGGATTTCATTTTTAAGTAAATGTGTTTATTCCCCATTAGGAGGAAGGGTTTAAATTCTTTAGAATGAAATATATGAACTGCAAGAAAAGTGCATATTGCCAAAAATAAAATTATCCTAAATATTCCCTTCACAGTATAGGAAATTAGATCAAAATTTCAGAGCTAGATGACCCAGGATAAAGCAGTATTTGGAATATGACTCCCAAGTAGTTATGACCAAAACGTTTAATGTAGTCCTTTAAATGTTTATTTAGTAACTTCTATATGTAGAAAATTGGAAGGAATGGACGACACAGATTGTAATTTTATTAATAATAAATAAAACCCCTTTATACTCTGACGAATTCAAACATCCACAAAGGACAGGAAAAATAAGTGTGAAGCTGAGTGAAGTGCTGGCATTGCACAAAGGTGATTGTGTCAGCCTAGGAGGCAACAGCCACTTCTACCAGGTTGAAAAGGGGGACAATTAAATCCTTACTCTTACTATAAATAAAAAAAAAAAGAAAAACCTCTGCTCAAACCAAACAAATACCTTTTTGAAACCTTTGGACTAGCTCCTCAGACAAAAATATTGTAGCTGCCTCACATTCTTCAATATACCAGTTTCTCCACGACAACATTAGTGGGAAAAGGAAATAATTGGCTATTAATTCTTCCTTAGAATTTAAATGATTATATTTAAATGCATATTTGTTGTCTAGGAAATAAACAATAAATGATATTATCGACCATTCCTTTCACTCCCACATACCAAACAAGAGGAGCGATTGAGGTATTTTTGAATACATTTGCTTCCGTTCTTCCCTCAATCCATGTTGGGTTTTATTCAGATTATACGGAATTTTGCTTTAACAGGTTTGTGGGGGTTTTGTCATAAGTATTTGGGTTTCCTGTTTTAAAAATTATTTTTTTAAACAGCCTCAGTCTCATAAAACAAATACAGAATTTTATTACCATTAAGTTGTAAGAATTTTTTTGTGGGTTTTTTTTTGTTGTTTTCTGAGACAAAAATCTCACTAAATGAGCCCGCAGTAGAGTGCTGTGGCATCACAGCTCACAGCAACCTCAAACTCTTGGGCTTAAGTGATTCTCTTGCCTCAGCCTCCCAAGTAGTTGGGACTACAGGCACCTGCCACAACACCCGGCTGTTATTGTTGTTGTCATTGTTGTTTGGCAAACCCAGGCAGGGTTTGTTGTTTGGCAAACCCGCCAGCCCTGGTGTATGTGGCTGGCACCCTAGCCACTGAGCTACAGGTGCTGAGCCAAGTTGTAAGAGTTTTATGCTTCACCATTTTTTGTTGAATACCGCCCTCCCCCTTATATTTCTTCCTATCCTAAAAATTATAATTCTTTCTATTTCCTAAAGGGAGAAAAATATTAATAACTTGGACTCCTCGAAATCAAATGCATGCCAACAAATTCTGTGCTTTCATGTGAGTTACTGGTTGAAAGGGGGATTGAAGTCAATGGCTCACATAGTGTCATTGTGTTATTAGCTGTAACTTGAAGTCACAGTGGCAAATCTAGATCTAGTGGACCTCAGTCTTTTCCTGACTATTTGGTTAATTTAGGCCAACAATCAAATGCATTCAGAAACTGTCCCAACTGCAAGTCTTTTACACACTTTTGAATTCAAGTTTGAATTTCCTATCTGCAGAGTAGGAGCTTTCCACTTGAAAAATGAACTCATGAAAGGACCAGATGATTGAACATTCATTCCCTTCCCTGCTTTGCAATGAATATAAACTGACTCTGCTTCAGTTTATGCACCTACTCATTTCCTACTTTAGAGCAGCTTTTATGCTAAGAAAATGTCTGAAGAACTTCTATCTCCTGGGAAGAAAAGTGTGTTATATGTCAAAGCTGCAATTGTTAAAAGACTGTAATATTTTCAAAGGGTTGGAATCAAGGTCAAATCAAAAGGCTAAGTCCCTTTACTTTCCTGCATATATTGTTTCCATTTCTCTCCTCTCTATTATAATCATGTCTATTTGCTAAAAGGTTATGCAAAATAAATTAGGCTTTTAGAGCACTGACAGCTCAGCCATAGAGAAATTCTTTCCTCTATTTTTTTTTTTTGCACTTTATACGTGAACACCTGCTACACTTTTAATGAGCTTTAAATTATACTTTACACCCATGTAACAAGAATGGATATTGCTCTTTAGTTATAATCAAAGAAAATATCAGGATGACTTGTTGCTAAGAGCAACAACTTGTCAAAAAAATATTTCCTCCAGTAATGATACAGATAGATAAGTCCAGGTTGATAGATAGAAAATAAGATTTATGCTACATTGAGAGTTATCAATCTTTGAAATTTTCTTGTCTTCTGTGATTTAAGAGGAATTTGTCAGTGCTCGATAGCTATGCCTAGACTATTTTCTTTTGTTCTTATCTTTGTTCTTTCAGTCTCCCTGTTCCTTATAGGCCAAAGGATACAAATGTAGATTTTTCTTGCAGGCTTTTATTTTCTCTGACACATTAAAATGTATAGACTTTAAATAAGATTTGAAGAGCCTCTTGAAACACTGCAATGTAATGGTATCTATTTATTTTTGATCTATTTTCCTCTGTAATTTGATTCATTCTTAAATACTTAACCCTACTTAAGCGACCTTTAGTCATTATCAGTTAAAGGAATTTAGACTATGACATAAAAGAATATATTAAAAACGAACCATAGCAATTTAGTTATATATTGCCACTCACATGAGTGATCATAGACTTCCTGGCCAACAGAATTAATTTCTTTTCCAAACTGGTATAAATTTAATGCTACCTACTAAGAAGTGAATGGTTGAGTGGAAGAGAGGACTGTTAGGACAGTAAATCATACATTCCCCGGGCCATGGCAGAGGGAACCTGGCCATGAAGCCTTCTGTCTAATGTCCTTTTAAGGCACTAGGAAAGGCAGAATACTACCACACAGGTGTTGCTGCTGATGCAGGACAAGGCGACCCTACGACCTGCTGCCTTGGCCCTGGCAGTGCTGATGCTGTGGCGGATGGAGGAACCAGCTTGCTGGAAGGGCCCAACTGCAGGGGAGATACTGGCGCCTTGCAGTCTCTTTCCCGAGCTCTGCTGGCCCATTTAATGGATGGTGCCTTGCTGTCTCCTCCCGGTGTACTTCTGACTGGCCAATGTCATGTCAGTTTTGGGGACTGAGTCTTCATTGGACAGCTGGCTGTAACTGACCCAAGCCCTAAGAAAGCAAAACACCTCTCTGGGACTATATAAATCCCAGAGCAGAGTGCTCAGGCACAGACCTGGGCTGGACCTAGGAAAGTGAACAGCAGAGCTTGTTCTCCTCCTGGGTCGTCTCTACTAGGAGGTTTGGTTCTTGTAGTTGTTGTAATTGTTTCTGAAAATACATCCTGACTTACCACTACTCCTGTGATCCGTTGATTCCTTCTTTAAATCCAGGAGACCAAGAACCTGAAAATGGTGTCAGATTTGGGGAGCCAGCCAGGAGAGAGGACCAAGTTGGGTAACACTGCTACAGATATCACACTTCGGTGGGCAAAACAGGCTTCGTGGTTGAAATTAATACTTATGCATTTCTTGCTTGAATCATGTGGTGGAAATGGGTTCATAACTTGGGCTGATAGTTATATTTGGATTCAGTGTTTGGCAAGTCTCTCCCTCCACGCTGAGAAGGACCTGCTTTGATGTCCTTCTGTTAAGATGTTTTTGTTTGACTGTGGTGGTGAAAGTCAAAAACAGAGAGATGAAGGTAAAACAATAGAACGAAAAGGGTGGAAAATATGAGAGTTAGTGAAGAAAGATGAAGATGGGGAACAGAAAAGAAAATAGGAATATTTTAGCACGTGTCCCTCGACAATTTAAAATTCTTTTAAAAATTTGGAAAATAATGCACTGTTTAACTGGAAAAATTGTCAACATAATATAGGTAAATTATAACTTCAGCTTTCAATTTTCATAAAAATAGTCTTTAATTTTTGAACTAAAATGAATAGAAATTTAGTAAATAACCTTCCTTTCTTTGTGCATTTCCTAAAATAATTTAACTTTGCCCTTATAAGCACACGTTTCTGTGCCCTTCTTTTCAAAATGAAAAATTTTAATGTCTCATTAAATATCGGAAGAAGAAATGTACTTTTTTCCTCTTATCGCCAGTAACAAAAAACTTCAAAAACGTTTGGTTTCAAAGCTCCTCAATATGCAAGCTGTCTATTTATACTAATTATTCAAGTCTTGAGAGACTGAAAACCAGAGATAGAATTCTCATGAGAAAAAAACAACTCGTATGTTACTTGCGAGCTTTCCTAAAATTCACTGTTTGGATTTGGAATAGCTTCAGAAAAAATAGCATGTTTTTATTCTTTTTCAGCTAATAACGAGAACTGTTTGTGATAAAATAATCACAATAATCGTATATTTACAGAAATATTTCTTTATTAAAATCAAATATAATGGCATTATTAAATATGCAAAACATATCCTTCAGGCATTCTTTTCCATTTTTTCTTTAATAGTACAAAAATTGGAATGAGGGCTTCATTTTTTGTGTGACTTTGAAAAAGCACAGAGTTAAAATATATCAAATCCAGTGAAAGCATTCTGTTATATTTTGTCAGATATTCCCCAACTCAGAGAAGTTTGTATGATGTTAGCTAACCTTGGCTTTTGCCATTATATCTCTCTCCATGTTCACTAAATGATACTCAATTTTCCCAAAGTGCTAAAGCTGAAGTTCAAATACCACTCTGTGTCAAATACCCACTTATATTCAAATATGTCTATACATAACTTCAAATCTCATATCATTTGACAACTTTCGGTAACGTTTAGAGTCATTTGTCTCATCTTAATTGCAACATAGTAATATTAGACTTCGTTAAGTTATTAATATTCACTGAATTCTCACCGGGTGCCAACTTAAAACAAAACTTCTTTAATTTTCAAGTGTAGGCTTTGATGTTCATCAAATACTTAAATTTGTAAAATGACAATTTTTTTGTCATTTATTAGATTTATCTCCCTTCGTAAAATTCATGAGTAGTGCATTTAGTTAAAAATTATATTGAACACTGAACATTATCTGAGACTGTGTATGTTTGTGTGTTAGGAGAGGGCATTTCAAATAAAGGTAAAAGTATGTAGCAACTATAAATTTGAGGGCTGTCATTTGATGCTATGGAAACTTATTTTACTAATTGCAACGTCACAGGAAGCAGCAGACTTAGCATGTATGAAAGATTGAATATGGAAGGAAGAGAACAGCCTGCTTTGATCACCACTGCACCCTCATCTGTACCCAAATTGCCTGAATTATACACATTTTTTAAGTTAATAAATAGAGTTAAGTGATTAGAAAGAGTAAGTATCCTTTATATAATTTTCTGCAAATCCTAAACTAGATAGGCCAATTTCTGTTATCCTACATTGAAGTTTCCGCACTTCCAAGCTATTTTTGCCAGTACTGACAATATTCTAACTATAATCTCTCTTATTTCTCTTAATGTAGACTAATTAATTGGGCCTGAGGGCCCAATATTGGACAAAGTTCCAGCAACCAGTTTTTATTTCCTTTCCCACATTTTCAATTAGTTTACCCATTATCCAAATCATACTTTAACTAGTAACATATTTAGGCCATAAAGTAATAACTTTGAAGCTCAGGTTCAGTATTCCTATAGCCATTTGGGTAGGAGCCATTAGTAGGTACATATGAACCCCTCCTAGGGTGCTGTAAAAGAGGGACAAAGAATATTCTAGGCAAAGGGGGAAAAGATTATGGTTTCATGATAGATCATCCTAAACTGCCTGTTACTAGTATTATAATATCTGGAGCAATTAACCCAGATGACTAGTTGTTTTTACTTAAATGAACCCTGAAAGATAGATCCAGATAGGTAGGTTTGGGGAGCTCGAAAATATAGTAATAATTGATCATGTAACCAGAATGAAGTGAATGGAACCTCTCTATGTTAACATTGAAATGTTTCTTTTGGATGTTTCCCCTTAATATGACTTCACTTTAATAGAAGGATATCTCTCTTAACAGAAACCATTTTAATAAATTTAATTCTAATATCATTTTTTTTTGAGACAGTCTCACTATTGCCCTAGGCTAGAGTACTGTAGTGTCAGCCTAGTTCACAACAACCTCAAACTTCTGGGCTCAAGGGATCCTCCGGCCTCAGTCTCCTAAATAGCTAGGACTTCAGGTGTGCACCATAATGGCTAAGTTTATTTCTATTATTAATAGAAATAGGGTCTAGCTCTGGTCTCCAACTCCTGAGCTCAAGGAATCCTCCCACCTCAGTCTCTCAGAGTGCTAGGATTATGGATCTGGCCAACAAATATCATTTTTGATGGGCTATAATAATAGATATTCAGTTTCATTTATCATTTAGTTATCTTCAGCCTTTTAATAAAATCAAGTATATTCATATTGAATATGTATATATGTGAAAGGTTTTGAAAATTAAAGTGTGGGATAAAATGAAAGGAATTATCATCTCTCATTTCTTTTGTCAGGGTGTCATGTGATAGCATTATGACATGGTCATATGTCCTGTTATTATCACCTTGTCCTCACCTTCCTCTCTCATTTCTTAACATATTTCAGTCAATAAATAGACACTTTGATTCTCTCTTGCTCAAGGGAAGAATGTACAAGAAGTATGGAGAAAAAATAAGTCTTTTCTGTGCTTTGGACTTTGAGAGTATAGTTTCTGGAAAAAATATAAATATTTCATGTCCATATAGAAAACAACAGATTCAGGAGATTTCAAGTGAAGCTTGAGCAAAGTTTCTCATTCCTAACTCCTTCCCACAAGGGGTGATGAGAGGGTAGAGGAAGAGGAAATGGCCAAGATACTGGTGGCAACCCTGGTGAGGGATTTGAACCCTAAATTCACATACCCTATGATAAGTAAGAGAGAAAGATTACTGAAATCCACGTAGATCTGGGAAATCTGAATTTAGAGAGACATTCAACTCCTTTTCTTGGTTAATTTCAAGGAAGTATTCAGACTCTACAATAAAAATGGCTACAGGATGTGTTTATCAGATGGACTTCAGGACCATTAAAAGCAACTGCCTCAAGACAGAGGCCAGCAGAACAATTGTGATAGCTCTAGAAAAGCATGGAGATGACAGCACTGTAGAGGCCCCATGAGTTTCTCAGATTTTATCGTGATGGGAAGGCACAGTGTATGCATTATAAAGGATAACACGAACTGGCTTAATGAGGGTCACACTCAAACATCCCCACTTGTTAGGCAAAGCTGATGATGACTGGGTGGCTTCCTTGTCAGACTGCAGATTGACACCAGAGGCCAAAGCATCTTGCCAGATACCCAGGTGTCTTGTTAATAACTCCAAGCAGATGGCAGATCCTACAACCTTCAGAAGAACATTGGTCCTGAAGGAATAAAGGAAACCTCACTGTCTGAGATTAATTTCACTTCCCCGTGTGGAATCGTTACTTATGTTGGAAAATCGGTTAGATTATAGAAAATATAAACTTACATTGCCTATTCTCTTAAATTTTCTGCTTAAACTCAGTCTCAGAATTTATTGCTATACAGAATCAGCACAGAGACCAGGTCAGTCTCCAGAGGATTGTATATAATTTGGAGGGGGAGGGGTTTGCTCCTAGATAAACAACTCAGAGACAGAGACCTTGGAATACACGCCAACCTCTAATATATTCTAAAGGAAGGGGAATTTTCAAAGTTCTATTTTAATATCTTTAAAAGGACAATAGTGGAGGGAGAACTTAATATTACAAATAACACTCCTTTCTTACCTTTAAAAAACCATTTACAATTGCTAACAGTTTAAAGTGACTATACATGTAAAATTCTCAGATTAGTTTCCCAAATAGTTTCCCAAATTCTCTTCACATCTGCTATATTTTCCTTTAGAGATGGAGCTAGATTTAAGCAAGATCATTTGCATTTGATTTTGTTTTATTTATTTATTTTTTTTGTGGTAATGGAAGAAAAATAAGAAAAGGTAATTGAAAGATCAATAAGTCAATCTGGGAATTTTAATTGTATAGTACTAAATTGACAAAATAGTTAAGAAGCCCAAAGCCATTAAAGAAAAGCAACCAAATGTATATAAAATGCACATATACTTTATTTTACATTTTTCTATTTTTATATAAGAGAAAGTATTTTTCCGCTCATTCTCATTTGCCTGCTCATTCATTTTGAACTGTTCTGCATTTCCCTCTGCGAGAAATCTGAGTGGCTAATTTTGATTAGTAGCTCTTTCTGGATACACATCTTTTTGTTCTTATTTTCAACTGTTAACAATTTTACTTTTTTATTTAAATATACTTTTCATTTTATGACTTGTGATTTAGACTAATGTCTTTGATGTGAGCCATTAATGCAGAGATTTGATCATTTTACATTGACAAGTGCATGAAATACATTCATTTATTCCTTTAATAAGAAATGTCATACCGTAGGCATTTAATAAGTAATTGTATGTGAGAAAATGAAGGTCTGTCAGTGTCTCTGTTAAGTAAAATCAACAAATCATGTAATCTTTATCTTTTAAAGAGATAGGTTGTTTGGAGTTAATGGTATAATAAGAAAACTCGAGAGGAGAAAATTTTCATGAAAGTGATGGGTAAAATGAGTAGACTGTTGCAGGCAGGATATGGCTGAGCCATAGACGCCATCAATCCGGCTCTTCTCTTACTTGGCTAGGTAGGAAGGCAATCTCAGTTCTTGTCATATGTGATGTGATTCTTCTTGGCATGTGGCAGGAAGACAGTTTTGTGAGGAGTTGTCAAGGGGCCACAGCATATTCACCTGGTGAATTGCAGAAAACGGTTAAGAGGCAGTTTCTCGTCCATTTCTTGGTTCTGATTAAGCCCAGCACTTTCCATCTTGGGTAGGACTGAAATCTGTAGAACTATTTGGCAGTAGTTTACTGTTGAATTTCCGAAAACGGGACATCCCACCACTCACGATGCCTGCCACCTGGCTGCACTAGTTTGGTGCAGGGCTGTAGAACTGGGGATCTGAAGAGCCAACACCATTGATCATGCTGTTCCTATTGATGAGAGTATCCAGCTTTCTAACTCCACCTGGGCTCACTGCCTCCCTGTCAGCTGAACCTGTCTGTGCACAAGCCAATCCAGCAGCTGCCAGAAGTTGCTGCTTAGGGATTGCTTGACTATTTGATAGGCACAGAGAAGATAATTCATGTGCAGATGGTAGGACCTCACAGTTGCCTAACTTTTGCCCTGACCTTTAGTCATTCCCTCCGTTTGTATATTGATTTCTTTATGCAGGTATAGGATCTTTTGTTTTCCTAGGTGTTTGAGGTTTTTCTTTTTCATATACGTACATACATGCAAATGTGGACTTCTACCAAAATATACTAATAAACACAGAATAACAAAAGTGTTTTAAAAATTTCATTTAAAAAGAAGAGAAACTAAAATACATGTTTTGGTAAGAAGCAATGGTGTTTGTGGGTATTCTTTGCGTTTTTTTCTCCAGTCTCTTCTTACATCCTAAATGATGTTTGTCGTTTAATTTATGCAAGGAACGTTTCAGGTGTGAACTCGCCTTCTCCTTACTACAGGCCAACTCCTTCCTCTCTGAAGCTTTTCACTTCATTGATTCTTTACTCTTGACCTCTTCTTCTTTTTCTGTCCCTGAGAACAATTTGAACATTAAAGTCTTGTATTATTTTCTCCTAGATCTTTTTCACATCATATAATTATGGTCAGAGATCATTTATCATTATAAGAATAAACAAACTGGAAAGTAACCAAAGCTTTCCAGTTTACCAAAGTAAACCCAATCCTTTCTTTTATTTCATTATCAAGCTTCTTCAAGAGCAGAGAGGAGCCGATGCTAATTCCTTGCATTTGTTTATGCTGTGCTTATTTCTCAGCTCACCCTCGTCGGGCCTGTACTCCTTGTTCTCTGCTGAGATAGTGAATGCGGTCATGCAAGATGAGTCCCACATTTTCAGCAGTTTTAATCATATGTTTGCATACTTATAACACCTATGATGGATCATTATTTCAGATTTTTCCTCTACCTGTATGTCCACTGTTTCCTAAATGTGATCGATGAGCATCTTCCTGGTCTTTTTCTAAATACAGACCATTTGTTCAATTTCTTTACTTGAATCTCTTTGTAAAAATAATTTGATCTCGTCTAGTTTCCTAGCTTTAATAATTACATTTTTTGCCTTAGTTATCATATTTTTATTTTAAGCCTGTATATTCTATTCTCCTAAGCTACTTACATCTCCAAGTATTTATAGAGAAATTTTTATTGGACATCTTAGCAGGCCCTTAGAATTAATGCTTCCAAACACTGCTCAGTGTTCTTCAACATCCATACACTTCTCTTCCGCACTCCTTATCTCTACAGTAAATGTGTATGTTCCCCATCCTATACACGACATGCAAGGATTTTCCACACTTGCCAAATACTCCCTCAGCCAGCCAGTGTGTGTTCTTTTATTTTCCAGTGTCACTAAAATCAATCTCTTTTCGCTCTTCACTGTTACTGTCCTAATTTAGGTCCTCACTGAAACCCTTAAAAGAGACATTCTTTGACAAGCTTATTACCACTATTTTCCCACATATTAGTCATATTTCTATGTCAGATATGCTCATGTAGATACTCAGAAACATTGATTTCGTCTCTGCTGGGAAAAGCCCAGTGTTACTTTGGTACCTCGGAAAAAAAATGGCTCCCTCATTGTCTAAACACCATCTACTCTCTGGCTCACGGCAGCATTCTCTCTGTTCTCTAGCATGTATTTGACTATCCCAGCATCTCCCAAGAAATCCCATTCACCAAATCCAGTAAACACTCTGAAATTATTTTTTCTTGACTCCAACTGTTGTATATTATTTGGCGAAGTCCTTTATAATAGAAACTGTATTTTCACTTGGTATTTTTCTACACAAATGTTATTTCTTAGAATAGTTTTACATTTACAACAAAGCCTAGAAAGTAGTACAGAGAGTTTTTATATGCTCTACACTCACTTTCTCCTCTTATTACCACTATATATTAATATGATATATTTTTGTCAATTAGTAAAACAGTATTTATGCCTTATCCTTATATAAAGTTCCCTCTGCTCCATGATCCCATCCAGAACATCACATCACATTTGGCTGAATCTTCTCCTTAGGATTCTCTAAGTTATGCCAGTCTCTCAAACTTTCTTATTTTTAATGACCTTAAATATTTTGAAAAATTTTATATATTTTGACATTTTGTAGAATATCCCTTCTTTGAAAAGTATCTGATGATTTTCTTGTGATTAGAATAGAGTTATAAGTTTTTAGATGAATGCTAGGTAAATATAGAGTCATCTTCATTGCAATATATTAAGAATATGTGCTAGCAACATGTATATCACTGTTGATAACTCTGATGAAGTTTATCATCAGGATAAAGTTACTCTTTAGCCTTCTTTCCATCCTGTAGTTTTTGAAAGAAGTTGCTGTGCACGGCCCACATTTAATGAGTGGGGACTTACATCATACCTCCTTGAGTACCTATGAAAAGTATTGGTAATTGTTTCTCTATAGGGAGAGTTGTCTGTTTTTATCTGCCTATCCATTCATTAATTATTTTTATTAGCATGCACTTATGAATATTTATTTTATACTTTGGGTTATAATCCAATATGATTTTACTTTGTTGTTCAGATTGCTCCAGCCTTGAACCATTAGAAGAGTTTTCAGTTGGCTCTTGTGTCTTTTTTGACATTTCTATTACTGTGGGTTTATTATCCTTTTTCCTTGAACACTGTCTTATTTTGGAGGACTACAAAGACGCTCCAGAGTCATCCTATGTCCTTCCTATCTTATGCTTAGTGTCAGGAATGCTTCGAGAAGCCCTGGCTTCTGATATTGCAGAATGATGTTAGAAACCAAGATCTGAGTGGCATCCTTGACTTCTTTTACTTTTCTTTTGTAAGGACTTTTTCATTTTATGTTCTGTTTTCTCATGTTATTATTTCTTTCTTACTTCTTTTGCATGCTTTTTTCCCCGCTATATGTCTATCCTCCCCATTTTTTTCTTTGCCTTTTCTTTTCTTTATTTTCTTTTTTTTTTTTTTTTTGAGATAGAGTCTCACTCTCTTGCCCTGGGCAAAGTGATCTGCAGTCATAGCTCACAGCAACCTCAAATTCTTGGGCTGGAGAGATCCTCTTGTAATCCTCTTGGCTCTGCTTCTCAAGTAGGAGGAATAATACGTGCCCACCACAGTGCCTGGTTAGGACTTCTTTTTTTTTTTAAGTACAGACTGGCTTTTGCCCAAGCGATACACCTGCCTTGTCCTCCCAAAGTGCTAGCATTACAGGTGTAACCAACTATGCTCACTTTTCTTTTATTATGTTTTTGTTTGCTAGATATTTGTTATTGTTTATTTCTTGTATATTTATAGCATCTCCTGGAAGACTTCACAATTAGAAAGTAACAATTGTCCTCTCATATTCATCATTTAGTAATAGTAGAAACTGGGCTAGAGGAAGACATATCGAGATTTCTCTGTTTCTTCCCCAGTTGGGCAGTTACTGACAAGGGTGCTTCATACCACTCTCCACCCTCCTTCTTCCAAATACAATGGAATGGGAGATTCGACAGAGGCAGATATTTACTGGTTACATTTTCCCATAAGATAGACATAAGACATTGAAACCATGCCTCACATGCCTGGCACATACTACTTTACTCTTTCATTCACTTCTGATCACCAGGCCAACAGTCTTCAGTTGCCTTTCAATGTTCCTACAAGGCCTCGTCTTCCTGTGTTTCAGCTTTGCAGACTAGGATTCCGTGGGATGTGGTTCTTTGAGCTTTCCCTCTTTCCTCAGCTCCATTTGGCTTCTTCAGTCTAGCCTTATAAAGCAGCCCCACTTCTAAGGTTTTAAACCTTCTGTTTTGTCGATTTATAAAATAAATACTTTTATTCTAATTTGAGTCCTTCTATTTTCTTTTGGTTAAAACAAGTGAGAAAGATTCTTAAACTCCTTAATTTGTGCTCCTATCTGCTCCCATAATTTGAGTATTAACTTATATGTTAACTCTCAATAATAATGTATCTCTAGTTTAAACCAGTTTTCCATAATGTAAGACTTAGAATTAAATATAGGATGCAGTCAGACAGGTGTTTCCTTAAGCATCGGAAAATCATCATATCTGAGCTTTGGTAATACTTTTTCACTTTTTACTCCTGTGTTCTAACTTTGGTGATTGCTCTTACCATCCACTCATTTACTCAAGCAGGAAGAAGGGGACCCATCCTTAGCAACTTCTTGTTTTATCTGCCCCTCTAATTCAGTGAGTAAGCAAGCTCACTTGATGATCCTCCTATTCTAATGTATTGATGCTTCTTTAAAGCCTCATAAATGAGTCTTCAGTGACTTTTTCTCACTGCTACTTTTAGAAACGCTTGCTTAGATTATCACACAATCATCTACCACTCTTCTTCAACTTTAATTATAATTTCTCTGATTTATTCTCTGCACTAATACCAGTATGATCCTTTCCAAATATAAAGCGAGTCGTAACATTCTGTTGCCTTCAGGATAAAGTTAATAATCCCTTTTCTTCTTATTATTTTTCTAGACATACCATGTGAGACATTTGGGCAACTCCAAACTCAGAAATTTTTCATGTAGTATTCCTTGTGCCTGACATGCTCTCCTGTCTCCATACTTAATAGCTTTTTTTATTCCAACCTTAATTTTTCTTCTGGTTCATTCATTCATCTGTTAAGACTTCGCTTAGTAGAAAGGCCCATTGAGTTGTAAGGTGTGAGCTAATGAGCATTTCCTCTGAGCTTCTGGATCCCCCACCATGTGCCTGACTCTATTGTAGCTCTCCTAAACTTAAAGAATAATCAGTATTCATTATCTGTGTATTAATTACAGATAGGTGATGCACTTCATTCTGGAATCAAGCACAAAGCTGGGCACTTTGGTGGTGATGGATAATTATTTGATAAATAAACAAACTAACAGTAATAGACAATTTTGAGCAACTGCTAAACTACTAATTGCCTAGAGTATAGCACAGAAGGCTTACTAGTGTTAATGCCACGGGACACTGTTTCAACAATCACTATCAAGTTTTCTCATTTTTTTGATTTGCATAATTAATATTTTTAAAAATTCTTATATAATTACCTTTAAAAGAGTCCTTTATTTACTAAACACATACTTCCTAAACCAAATTTTACCCCAAATCCTTAGGTATCAGTTGATTAGTTTTGTCTCACATTACTAAAACCATCCCAACCAAAACTGGTTTATAGACACAGAAATCTGTCATTTCACATAATAAGTAATTTGGATCTTTTTTGGGCTTTATAAGTAGTACCCCAGGGCTCTAACTTCTTTAGAATTTTAATGGGACCAAAATGCCTACATGATTCATCCTCAAGCTCTATCAGGGGACAGAAGAATTCCCAGAACTCATATTTAGATGTGAGAATATCCTTAAAAAAATTGGCCATTTTTCCACCTTTCCCTTGCAAAAGGAGGAACCCTATTCCTAAATCGGTTTCTGCATCTATTACCTTGAGACTCATTTGCAATCTTTAAGTAATATATGCATCTTACTTCACACTCTGCCAAAAGCTCACCCTGAGATAAGAATTTAAGTGGAATAATTTATATGAAAAATGATTCCAGGAAACACTATGAGAGTGTGGTAGGAATGAAGAGTTAAAAGGCAAACAAATAAAGAGTGATGTTATACTCTGGATAAGGGAGTTCAGTCCCATCAGGGATACTTTCATGGACTGCACAAAACATAACTGAGAATTGTCCAACCAACAATCAAGAAAAGCAGGTGAATTTATACATTGAATCTTATCTTTCTCTAACAGATAGCTCATACTCCCTGACACTTCTATCAACCTTGCTCATGGACAAGAACCTCACGTTAGCATAAATCCTCAGACAGTTAGATGGAGGTGATTCAGGCAAAAAGGTGATGGTACATACAGAACTTTCCACTGATGATGCAGATGACATTTTGTGTGGTCAAAATAGTGTAGGACAAAAATGTTAGGTTTCTCATTTATGATGGTGGATATCTGGAATGTCAACCACTATAGTAAGTTATGCCCTCTAGAAATGGTTTTTGAGTGTAGACTAAGGAAATGAAACTAAGCAAATAGTATGGTTTGTTTTTCAGTACTATTTAATTTTCAGTTGAGTGAGACCAAGAAAGACAAAATATAGGTCAATCTAGTTTTATAATATCTGATTGATTTCTCTGTTTTTATTAAAGACTCAAATTATCATTCTTGGTTTCACTTCATTTAGAATTCTGATTTTTACTATACTTATTTTTCTAGCTATTAGCTAAATGTGTATTTAAAAATAAAGATTCTAGAAAAAGTCAATGTAACTTTTTCTCCCAATATTAAAAGAAATGACTTACAGAAAATACAAAAAAGACTGTGTCTTCAAAAAATAGCTGGGAATTGTGATGGACACCTGTAGTCCCAGCTACATGGGAGGCTAAGGCAAGAGGTTTACTGAGCCCAAGAGCTTAAGGTTGCTGTGAGCTATGATGCCACAGCACTCAACCAGGGGGCAAGTAAGTGACAGTC
Organism: Arctocebus calabarensis; assembly: GCA_963573935.1. NCBI lineage: Eukaryota > Metazoa > Chordata > Mammalia > Primates > Lorisidae > Arctocebus > Arctocebus calabarensis. The sequence goes on from CAUYON010004226.1 coordinate 35,721, forward strand.
TGTCTCAAAAATAAATTAATTGATTAATCAATTAATCAAATGTTTCTAACATTTGGATTTATTTTCTTTCTGTTTCTATCTATATATAAACTATGCAACGTATCTATGTACCATTTATGTCTATCTTCATCATTCTTTTCTTTCTCTCTTTCTTTCATTTGTCTATCCAGATGTTCATGTTGTTTGTCAAAACAATTGAAAGCAAGTTGTAGATATGATACTATTTCACCCCTAAATAATATAAGAACAGAGTCAATGCTTTATATAATCACAATGTTATCAAATTTAACAAATTTAGCACTGATGGAAAAGGTATATAATATACAAATCAAAAGTCAAATTTCTAAAATTGTCCAAATAGTGCTCTTAGTGGGTTTGCTTTGTTAATCCAGATTAAAAATAATTAATATGTACTGTGTTTAGCTGTCAAGATTGTATGATAGGCAAGATACCCCAGAGACACAGAACCAGGATGGGTGGGCAAACTGAGACCTAGAAGAGACAGGGATTTAGTTTCAGTCTGATAGCTTGAGTTCCAGGAAGGTATGACTAAGCAACTTATAATCCATCTACTTGGCATAGAAAGTTGATTATTATAGACTTCTTAAAGCAAAATATTTTCTTTACCTAAATTTTTTTTTTGGTTATTCATGACAGTAAGATTTTTTAAAGTCTGGAGAAGTTTCCTTTTTCAAATTATTTTGGAATAATTTTAGATGTATCAAAAAGTAACAAATTTAGTCCAGAGAGGAGGTTCCTTGTAAACCCCTCTTAATTTTGGGCTTCTTACATAACCATGACACATTTTTTAAAAGTAAGAAATTAACATTGATACATTATTGTTGTCTAAAATCCACATCTTATTTGAATTCCACCAATTTTTTAAGACGTGTCCTTTTTCTGTTTTGAGGATCTGATCCAGGGTGCCACATTACACTGAATTGTCACATCTCCCAGATATCCTGGTCCTGGATATTTGCTAAGCCTTTTGTAGTTATTCGTTATCTTAAGAGTCTTAAGCAGCACTGTGATGGCATCCTGCACAAGGTCCCCCAATCTGAGTCTTAATTTCTTTGTGTGTGTGTGTGTGTATGTGTACATGTGTGTTTTAATTATCGTGGAGAAGATGGTTTTGGGAAGGGATACCACAAGGTGAAGAGTCTTTCTCATTTCATCATATTACAGGGTATATGATATCTTTATATATTTGTACTAGTGATGTTAACACTCATCACTTCGTTAAGGTAGTATTTGCCAGTTTCTTTACTATGAAGTTGCTATTTTTACGTTTCCTTTTCCATTTTTGGAAGCAAGTCACTGAGTCTAGAACATCATTGGGAAGAAGAGGACTGATAAAAATTAAGTCCCACCTGCTATAGGGATGAGCATCTATACTGTTATTTGTAATTCTTCTGCTTTGGAAATTCATATATTTATTTCACTTAATTATCTTTTTATATCAGCATGAACCCAGGGTTTTTTTGTTTTACATTTACACTTTATATTGTAGTCCAAAAACCATTAATTTTGTGGCTTAAATTGTCATTCAGCAGGTCATTCTTCATGATAGTCATGTTTTATAGTATTCCTCTAAATTCTCATTCTTTCTTCTTGCCAGAGAGATCTCTCATCTACAGTATCTAATGGTCCAGAAATTCAATACATTTAGACAGCTGAATTTCAATGTGACACATGACTGAGGAGAATACTTTTTGTTTCTATATTTAAAATTTTGTAAACCTACTTTCTATCATTCTATTATTCCAACAATTAAATTTGACTGGAGGCATCATTGAAATACATTTACCACAGTAAAAATTAGAAATAATAGAATACAAAAATAAGCTACTGAAGCCATCTGCTAAAGAAATCTTAATACTGGAAAGGACTTTCCTTTCCCTGGCACTTGTCTTTCTCTCCTACTTCTCAGATGCTGCCCTAAATATGACAGCTGCATGGGTGATTAGATCTCTTGCCTGTGAAATCTAAATTCCACAGGCTTAATATGTCACTTCAACTAAAAAGAATACGTAGTAATGGAGAGGATACCTATCCTTATACACAGATAGATTTGTATATTGGCAACTTATATTGACACCAGAGTGCAGAGGAAGCTTCAATATGTCAGTTGCATTTAACAGAGGACTTAATTGCTTTAATTCTTGAAAAGGTAATGAATATCTTTACACTTTGTCTAAATTTAAATTGTCTACTTAGTGTCAATGAGCGTTTTGTTTTGCAAAAGTTGATTTTCAAGAAAGCAATTATTTGATATCATGAATATTGATTGAAATTTATCAAAAATGTATTGATAAAAATAAGACTAACCCTGCCACTGTATCTTACCTACTATTTTTATGGTTTTGCATATAGCCTTCAGCTATTACATATCAAAAATAGAGAGGGAAAATGTTATAATGGAATAATACAAAGTTCAGAATTCTAGCTACCATAGTTAATATTTCTCACGTGAAGAAAGCCAACAATCCCATACGTCAATGGGCATGAGACATGAATAGAACCTTCTCTAAAGAAGACAGACGAATAGCTAACAAACATATGAAAAACGCTCATCATCCCTAATTATTAGAGAAATGCAAATCAAAAACACCTTGAGATACCATCTAACTCCAGTGAGAATGGCCCACATCACAAAATCTTAAAACTGCAGATGCTGGCGTGGATGTGGTGAGAAGGGTACACTTTTACACTGTTGGTGGGACTGCAAACAGATACAACCTTTTTGGAAGGAAGTATGGAGAACCCTCAAAGAACTCAAGCTACACCTCCCATTTGATCCTGCAATCCCATTACTAGGCATCTATCCAGAAGGAAAAAAAAATCCTTTTATCATAAGGACACTTGCACTAGACTGTTTATTGCAGCTCAATTTACGATTGCCAAAATGTAGAAACAGCCTAAATGCCCACCAACCCAGGAATGGATTAACAAGCTATGGTATATGTACATTATGGAATACTATTCAGCCATTAAAAAACATGGAGACTTTACAGCCTTTGTATTAACCTGGATGGAAGTGGAACACATTATTCTTAGTAAAGCATCTCAAGAATGGAGAATCATGAAACCTATGTACTCAATTTTGATATGAGGACAATTAATGACAATTAATGACACAGTGGGGGTGTCAGAGGGGTGTCTGCTGTCCCCACAGAAGGGGACAGCAGAGAGAGAAAGAAGGAAGGAAGGGTGGGGAAAGGAAGAGCAGAGAGAGGGAAGGAGCGAGGTGGTGGTGTCTTGGTGTGTGCCACACCTTTGGGGGGCAAAACATGACCGTGAGAGAGTTTTTACCTAATAAATGCAATCAGTGTAACCCAGTATATCTTGTATCCTCATTGAATCCCCAACAATAAATTAAAAAAAATTAATCCAATAATTAAGTTGCAAAGTATTTTAAACATTATTTTAATGGGAAGTTCTGAATTAATTTATCTATTACAGATTCATCTCCAAAAATTGAAGTTTCATTCTTCTTTTTATATAAGCCCATAGTATAGATGACAACTAAGGAGACAACATTTGAAATATTATAGTTTTTAAAAATTGCACATAATAATTCTTGTGAAGGATCAAAGTCATTCGTACTTATTTCTTTATAAGGATTATAATTTAAAGTAATTACCACTGCTTTTCAGAGTATGATTTTTATAATTAGAAACAGCTATGGTTGAATCTCATCAAAGAAATGAAATCTTTATTCAGGTAAAATGCAACTTTGTTCAGTTATAATTATCCTGCTTTTATGGGTAAAATATACTCTCATCACATACATTGTAAAATATAAGTAAGTTTACTCCCTCACCCACAGTGTCTACACATAACTGCTAAATTCTGAACAATTCTCTTTTTCATTCTCTTACATTCCATTCCTCCTCCTTTTCAATTTTGACCTTTGGGTCCGGAAACAAGCAAGAAATATTGAGATCTCTAATCCCATTAACATGTTTTGCGATTCACTTTTTTCTGTTCCTATCTAGTTAAAATAGATTACTACTCGTAGATATTAAGTTACAAAGCCCAGGTCAGTGCACTAAGAAATTACAAATCATAGCAGGCATTTCATTCTTGAATTCTCTTAAAATAGTTACTTAAAGATTAGAACAAAGGGACTTTGAAAGGTCATTTAGTCTGTTTCTTCCACCTTAGCTAAAAGTGTAACTAAAATAGATGCTTGACCATCACTTTTTACTCCTGAGGAATCCCCACAAAAGGACTTTATACTCAGTCTTAGCTTTTTGTTCCAGTCCATAAAAACACTCAATAATGTCTAAATCATAGACCTAAGTCTTAATTTCATTTTATTTATTCTTTGTCCTTAGAAGAAATAATTGAATGGTTTCCCCTGCAATAATTTCCTATTTTTAAGTTCCTCTTCCAACTATTTTCTTTGCCTCTGTCTCCTCCATTCTCAACAACACTGCAAAGGGGTAGCTTGCACAGATACTGGGATACATTTTAATAACATCGCAGTGCCAAAGATGAAAAATACCTGACAGATGAATATTTATGTATTTTCCAATTGCACCTAATTTCCACTGGTATGTGTACAAGCAAGCAAGGTACTTCTTACAAACTCAAGAGGATTTGTTGGGCTAGGATGGTGATAATTAAAATGGCTACTTTATAAAATGTGTTCCCTAAGCTCTTTGTCTATTTAGGTTTTACATTTTCTTCTTTCCATCTTTAACTGATAAAACTTCATGTTGAAGTTAAATTTTAAAACAATTATTAAAGAAATGTTTATGTAGCAAGTAGCCTTAGCCTTGGTTGGAAAGGTCAGAGCTAAAGAAAGATAATATATGAGGAGTTTTTATATTTAAATATGAGAGATAGAAAAAACAAGAGATTCTCTTGAGATACTTTGTATTTTGTTCTTTTTGTTTGATTCTTCTATTTGTGAGTGCATTCATATTCTTTCTGAACAAATCCACTCTAATCTCTCCCCAAAGTCATCACTGTCCCTTGTGGCATGCAGTTAATTGTGAAGACCATGTAAATTGTGAAACTTAGAGTTGGCCTAAATCATTGCCAATTATAGTTCTGAATAGAAATGATATTATTTCGGGGCTTAGCATTGGTACTGATATGAGTGATCCATCCTCAGGATTTATGAAAGCTTAAGGGTCCACATGGAATTTTCTACACAGTAGAAAACAGAAAATGTATAGGCCTCTCCTAACTCAGAAAACTTACATAATGTCATGATGAATTTCAAGTAAAATAACTTTAATATTTTGTCAATCGCTTTGACATCTTGTTGGAATTTCATATTTAAAAGAAAGAAAGAAAGAGACTCGGCGCCTGTAGCTCAACGGGCTAAGGCACTAGCTGAGCTGGGGGGTTCGAATCCAGCCCAGACCCGCTAAACTACAATGGTGACTGTAATCCAAAAAATGGCCGGGTGTTGTGGTGGGTGCCTGTAGTCCCAGCTACTTGGGAGGCAGAGGCAGGAGACTCACTTGAGCCCAGGAATTAGAGGTTGCTGTGAGCTGTGATGCCACGGCACTCTATCCAGGGCAACAGATTGAGGCTATGTCTCAAAAAAAAAAAAGAAAGAAAGAAAGAAAGAAAGAAAGAAAGAAAGAAAGAAAGAAAGAAAGAAAGAAAGAAAGAAAGAAAGAAACAGAAAAAAAAACCCTTGAATCAAAAGATCCACCTTTGTCTTTTGGTTAGCCCTATCTCAGACTCTAACCTCATATCTTTTGGCATTTTATTGCTTTCAAGGATCCAGCTATAA
>CAUYON010004227.1:0-22032 GCA_963573935.1 Arctocebus calabarensis
CATGTCCTGCCCCAGGTGGAGGGGCCTTCGGGATGCAAGTCCACTGCAGAGCTGTTGTACCTTGAGGGCCATCGGCTGGGGCCAGGCTGGCTCTCTGCATAGCCCGTGGTTTTCCAGAGCAGGAGCAGCACTGGCATGTTGGCAGCCAACACAGAACCTACGAACTGGGTGCACCTACCCTTGTGCATGAATTTCACTTTCTGAGGGTGGGAGCTCTTTGGTTAGCCCAGTGATTTTGGTGTGCACACCAAACCAGTCAGCCATGGTCGGGAGGCCAGGTCTGCTGGCCCACTCTTTTTTTTTTTTTTTTTTAATTGTTGGGGATTCACTGAGGGCACAAGAAACCATGTTACACTGGTTGCATTTGTTGGGTAAAGTCCCTCTTACCATCGTGTTTTGCCCCCAAAAGGTATGGAACACACCAAAACCCCACCCCCATCGCTCCTTCCCTCTCTCTGCTCTTCCTTTCCCCACCCTTTCCTCATTCTTTCTCTCTCTGCTCTCCCCTTCCCTCACCCCCACCGTGTCAATAATTGTCATTAATTTTCCTCATATCAAACTTGAGTATATGGGATTCATGCTTCTCCATTCTTGAGATGCTTTACTAAGAATAATATGTTCCACTTCCATCCAGGTTAATACAAAGGCTGTAAAGTCTCCATTTTTTTTTAATGGCTGAATAGTATTCCATAATGTACATATACCATAGTTTGTTAATCTATTCCTGGATTGGTGGGCATTTAGTTTGTTTCCACATTTTGGCGATTGTAAATTGAGCTACTATAAACAGTTTAGTGCAAGTGTCCTTATGATAAAAGAATTCTTTTCCTTCTGGGTAGATGCCTAGTAATGGGATTGCAGGGTGGAATGGAAGGTCTAGTCTGAGTTCTTGAGGGTTCTCCATACTTCTTTCTGTAAAGGTTGCATTAGTTTGCAGTCCCACCAGCAGCGTAAGTGTTCCCTTCTCTGCACCTCCACGCCACCCGATTATCTGTTCTTACAGTGCCAAGTGCTCACCTGTCTCCTCTAACTTCCCAGTGAAACCTCCTTGCCCACAGACTCAACACATCCATTGATAGCATCCCGGACTCCTCTGTGCTCAGCCATCCGCCCGCGTCTGGTCGCACCCACCTGTTATTTACGCCTTTGCTTCAGCATTCTCTCCATTGTTCTGTGCACCCATCCAGCACCTGCCCGCCCGTTGTACTTACACTTACCCAATCCCCCTTCAATCTCACTTCCCTCATCTGTGCCTCATTGCTTTTCTTAAACCCAAATCATCCCAGCCACAGCAAAACTGCCTTTCCTTAGTACTAACTGCATTGCTCGTTCAACACTTGGAATATTCTTTGTCTTTATTGGGGAAGGGGGTAGGTTATACATCTGGCTGACTTACTGAAACCTGTGTGAAGTCCGAGGACCTCTTCTTTTTCACTGGCGAGTCTGTCTGAATGCAGAGCGCTGGTCACCTGGCACATCCGTAGCAATGCAGTGGAAATGAGGTGGCCCCTTTGTTTACTGATGGTGTTTCTCCATCAACTGAACATCATAAGCATTAACTATTCCAATGGAGATGGTTCTCTGAAGTGTTGATGAAGCTCCCATTTTTATAGAAGGAGGCAAGTAAGATCACGGCGAGTAAGCAACATAGCTGCTTAGTAAAACAATGAAATCCTTATCTGTCTGCCTTGTAAAGCATGATTTTTCTTCCAAGGCACCCCATTGCCTCTCAGTCAGAATAAGCCAATAATTTCCACGGAGTATCTTCTTTAATTCTATCACAAAGGGAACCAAAATAGAGGATCCTTGTTCTGCGGCATTCTCCCTAAATGACCAAAGACATCTTTCCACACGATATCTAGGACACACCTTGAAGGGAGGAAATGGGGTCGTATTAAAATTCTTTTTATGGAAGAATTAGGCTAAATCTCAGTCACCAAAGAGGTGCATGCATTAAGCCCTGGAACCTGTGAGGATGTCATCATACCTGGAAAAAAAAGGAGTTTGGCAGATATGATTAAGTTAAGGGTCTCAAAAGTGGGGAGATGATCCCAGATGAGCCAGGTGGATCCTTCTATCAGAGAAGTAGGAGGGTCGGAGTCAGAGAAAGATGTGTGGCCATGTGTCAAGAAATGCAGGTGGCCTCCAGAAAGTAGGAAAGGCAGGGGACAGAAAACAAAGTTATTTTCCTTCTGAGCCTTCTGAACAAACACAGCCAGCTGACCCAGGTTGCACTTTGGCCCTGTAAAACTCGGAGACAATGGGTTTCCGTTGTTCCAAGACACCTGGTTCTCCTCTCATGGTATCTTTAGTTTTCTGCAAAACTGAAACAGTCATCGACAATGAAAAAATAAATAGGAGAAGAGTGAAACGTTAATGAGATGAAGTCATCTTCCCCCCAGGAGCAGAGAAAGCAGCAAAATACCAAGCTTGAACTTTCTCTTTCCCTTCCTTTTCCCTTCCCTTCTCTTTCTTTGCTTTAAATTCTTTGCTCGCCTGCAACAAGGAATCATATCAACAAAGGAGGTGGAGACGCGTTGGCTCCATAACCGAATTAGGGTTGCCAGACAAAATTCAGGCAGCCTGGTAACATTTGAATTGCAGATACATGCGGGGGTTTTTAAGGATTTGTACTTTTTTGTGTTTTTACTGTACGCATACCCCATATACTACAGGGCCTGACCTCCCCTGTGTATGGGCACCACCATTTTAAGAAAGAGCTGGTGAAGAGAGGCTTGGCGCAGAAATTGGCCCTGAGCGTTGACTGCAGTATTTATATGCTCCTTCCCTCCTGACTCTCCACCAAATTGCAAATAATTACAAATTACAAATTTGTGAATTTTAACTAGTGCAGTTTTCAGATGTATATGTGTGTATTTGTGAATTGCACGGTGCCTTGCGTGCTGTTGTATGTGTATGCACATGTGGATGAACTACGTAGATATGAGATGTACCATTTCCTCCTGTCAGGGCTGGTGCAGCCACACCGCCCACTATCTGCTTTGCTTATCCTTCTGGTTAAGAACACCCATGAATGTTCATAGAAACTACATCATACACATGTACCAGAAGACCCCACATACTCCCCAAAGAGGAACACATCAATAAAAATATATTTGAAGGAACATGTATCTATGCAAATACTTTCGCAAAGACCCCATGTACTCCCCAAAGAGGTTAGACATCAATAAAAATATATTTAAAGGAACATGTATCTACACAAATGCTTTCTTCCTCTATTTGGTAGTAACAGAGCAGGTTTTTCTCAGTAGTTGGATAGCTTGCAAATATCTCTTTAAGGCACATTTAATTCTCTTTATTTCTTAACTTCAAGAAGATTGAGCCTTCACAGGACCAGAGAGCAGGCTGGTTGTGGATTTCTGAGGCTGTGTGTTGAATTTTATATGCTCCGTGGTGGGTGTGGGGCTGACCTCTGGGGAGGGGTCCAATCAGTAGACAGAGATGTCAGCAGGGGCAGGTCCCTCAGCGAGGCCAGTTCTCTTCTCAGGAGGATCATAAGGCTCCCCCCATCTGAAGCCTCCAGCCTGTAGGAAGCCAGGACAAGAGACCACCCTCTCCTAGGGACGCCTGACACACTGGCTCTGAGTCTGCACGAAAGATGCTCTGGCTTTTGGGGAGGCTGTCTAGTTCCTTTCACAACTTTCTCAAATTAAGTCCCCCTTTTCTGTCTTTACTGCCAAAGGAAGGCTTTGTACATCTTCCTACACTTCACAGGGAGACATTTTCAATGGAGACACCCACCGCCCCACACACATTGTTTTGATTCTCTGAGGCCCTCAAGGCTACTCCTGGATATGTTCCTAAAAAAAAATCTCAGGTTACTCTTTAAAAGGCCCCGAAAAACAACAACAATAGCAAATGATAAGGACAGAAACCAATAAAAGGAACAAAATGGAAAGATGCACGCGCTTTAGCCTGGCTCCTTCCCACACATCTGGCGGCCGAAGCTTTGTCCCAGGGGCCCCTCACTTGCTGGCATCCGCCCCGCTCCATCAGGCAGCCGTGTTCTACCTGGTCGGCCATCGACGGGTTCTCAGGACTGTCCACAGCCTTCAAGGGCAGCCACATCTGGGTAGCTAGCGCCTTGTCCTCTACGCATAGGGAACTAAGTAGCCCAATTTCTGTCTCTGACAAGTGACCAAATTCAGGTCACATGTTCCTGTCACAGAGCTGAATCCATCTCCAACCCCGACTCCACTGGTTCGCCACCATCTTCCCATTGGCATTTAAGTAGCAGCACTGGGATGTCACCCAGCTCTAAGCAGTAGGGTTACAGGAGCCGTCGGCATCGGGAAGACCACACAGGCCTTTATCACAGCTGCTGTGCATGCCAGCAACACGCGGGCTGGTTTAGTTCTTTAATTTTTCATCTGACCTCCTGATGGTGGAGATGCACAGATATTTAATATCACGTCGTAAGACTCTACGTTGCAGGGGAGAGCAGGCCGGGAGTGGATTTCTGCAGGGGACGACTTGTGAATGTGAGGGCGGGGAAGATTCAAGACTGACAGCTTCATGCTGAAGATTCCTGATGGTGGCGGGAATCTCTCTATATTATTCTTCCTGGAACTCAAAGGAATCAGACGTGAATTTTATAGCTTATGAAATTTCTGCAAATGAGCACCAGGTTTCATTTTTTGACTGAGCTAATCCCTATTACCAAGAATGTTACTCTAAAATCATTAGGTATAGGACGTCGCCTGTGGCTCAAAGGAGCAGGGCGCCAGCCACATATGCTGGAGGTGGCGGGTTCAAACCCAGCCCTGGCCAAAAACTGCAAAAAAACAAAACAACAACAACAAAAAACATTAGGTTTATTGTACATTCATTGTATAATACATAGCCCAATATCTCAAGCTGCAGATATACATATGGATATATGTATATAGACATATGAATATAATTTCTCCTTGATGTAATGGGGAATATGAAGTAAAAATATGGTATCGATGGAAATATAAAAAGCCATAAAATACTATTAGATGCGCTGCTTTCATTAGCATTCTTTTGAAAGACCCCCTTTTGAAATTTTTGACCTACACTTCAGCACACTGAATGGAAAACAATAATTGTCAGTCGTAAGAGCAAGTATAAGGCAGTGCAGCTCTCCAATACATCTCCTGAGTTGTCAAAGAAATATGAAATTATGAATTCACTCAGGACAAAAGTAAGATGAATTTTGGTTTGTAGCCCAGTAACTATTCTGTATTTATTTGGGAAAATATCCCAGAGGCTGACAGCTTTTGTTTGCCTCTCCAACGACACTGATACTGGGGAAAAGAAGGGGCAGAACCATCAAAGCAGTGAGGTAAATTGAATGCCTTTTGTTTAATTTTTCTGCTTTCATTTGTTTTTAATTTTAACTTACTTCTTAACTTAAAATAAAAGGCATGCTCAGAGATGGGAGTACAATCTCCAGCAAGATACCATCAAGAATAGGACCCTATCAAAACCCTGACCAACGAACTCTTTTTATATACGTTGTGTATCATTCTGGTGTACACCCATTTGTGTAGAGTTATATATATGCCTACATAGATAAGGTTGGCAGTTAAGTTTACAAACTCATCCTGGAAAAAGTGCTTTGAAGGGTGGACAGGCACTGGCATTGGTGTATAACTTTCCAAGGGGACCATAGTGAAATTTGGCAGGGAGGTCTGCAGTACATTTTCAAGGATGAGTTCACAACCAACTTCACTGTCCAAACTCATGTGTGTGTGTGTGCGCACATACTTATACAGAGGGTGCCAGAGAAATGAATATATATTTTAAGAAAGGAGAAAACTGTATTAAAATTGTTATACTTGATATATACCAATAACATTTGTTATATTGTATTATCGTATCTTTTATCTCCTGTAATTGCAGAAGACAAAGGTACCTTGAATATGACAATTTTAATGCAGCTTTTCCTTTCTTAAAATGTGCACACTGTTTTTGGCAAATGGTATATTTTTCAACAGCATATTTGGCTCATTTTGAATTTGGAATAAACAGCAGGTGCAGAGCTTCCCAAGGGGAGAGCCTCGTAGGTGAAAATAGTGATATTCAGCAATGAGGCAGGTAGCACTTTTTCTAGGCTGAGTTTGCAAACTTAATTGTCTGACCTCTCACACACAATGACAGCTCTGGTGGCCATTCCAGAAAAGGAGTTCCAGAATTGCTTTGAAGGTAGGACTAGGGGCTGGCGTCAGGGCACAGTTTCCCAAAGAAGCACCTGCAAGGCGAATGCAGTGATATTCGGCAGGGAAGCATGGAGCACTCTTCCCAGGATGACGTTGAGAACTTAATGGTCTGATCTTGTAAAACAAATTTTAGGGAAGTATGAACAAGAATAAGCAGAAAGGCCATTATTAATGAGCAAAGGGAGACACATGCCAATCTCTAGGTTCCGTGAGAACCGAAATGGGATTTGTCTTGTTCCATCTCCTACCCTGGTGCCTGCCCCTTAGATGGACAAATGTCTGAATGAATGCGTGAGCTCACGCTACACTGTGGGGCTCATTCTGAGCCTCTCAGTTTCAGAGCTTCTGGCATGAGCACCAGAGACCCCACCCGGCATTGAGGCCCATTGTGGAAGAATAAATAAATGCCTTGAAATATTACTGAATTTCAAAATTATGATGAGGCTCAAAACTGGTTTATCCCATGAAACACAAGGAAGACTCAATATCTATTAATGCCATTTCCCTGATAATGAATCAGAGAGTGCATAAGCCATGGGGTCTTGGTGAGCCGAAATGGATCTGATAAAACTCCATGTCTATTCTGATGAAAATAGGCAATAAAAAGGCACTGACAATTTTATTATAAAAAAATAAGTATTTTCAGCCACTGAACCAGCAACTTAATTCATATGAAAACATTAGGGAAAAAAAATCCTATTAAAGTCAGCATAAGATAAGGATGCCTGCTGTCACCGTAATGATTTAACATTGTTCTGAAATTATTAGTCCATTCAGCTGGACAAAAAGAGAAATTTGGAAAAGAAATTAGAAGGGCAGGGATATGATAGTTTGCAGATGTGTGTGTATATCTGGAAACTATCAAATACATAGTATTACCAGAATCTCTTGGATATAAGTATATATATATAATATTTATATTATATAATAATACAATTTATTACACACAAATGTGGACCCTGTATATTATATGATATAAATATATAATTATAAATAATATATTATATAAAAAATTTTTATACAATAAATGAAATGTAATATATGAATCTTATATTTATATACACTAAATAACTATAAACTTTATCTATGTTCATATATATTAAGTTCATATGGGGGAAAGAGCCATGAGAATTATCTGGACATTTCTAAAAGTGCTGAGGTGGGACGAACATTCCGTATAGGGAAGCAAGGTATTAAATAATATTAATAAAAGCTTAATTTAGATGTGTGATTACAGATCAATATAAGAATAGAGAATCCTGAAACTGCCCCCAGTGGGTAATGAAATTTTGTTTCTAATAAAGATAGCAATTTCAAACATCCCGAAACACACAGATCACGCCATCTACAGAGTGATGTGACCAAAACTTTTTAAAAGAGAAAGAAAAACACAAGGCCAGTTGTTCCAACAAAGAGAATTGTACACAGATCAAACATTTCAGCATAAAAGGGGGAAAAAACATTAAGTCTAGAAGAGATAGATAAAATTTTAAAGAAAATCTTAGAGTATTGGAGGCATTTCTATTTTTTAATTTTATTTTTATTTAACTTTATTTTTTGAGACAGAGTCTCACTTTGCTGACCCCGGTAAAGTGCTGTGGCGTCACAGCTCACGGCAAACGTAAACTCCTAGACTCAAGCAAGTCTCTTGCCTTGGTCTCCCGAGTAGCTGGGACTACAGATGCCTGCCACAATACCTGGCTATTTTTAGAGGCAGCGTCTTGCTCTTTTTTGTTCAGGCTGGTCTCAAACTTCTGAGTTCTGGCAATCCACATGCCTCAGCCTCCAGAGTGCTGAGGTTACAGGCGTGAGCCACGGTATCCGGTCTAGAGGCATCTGAACAAACCAAAAACTCAGACACCACTAACAAGCAATTAATAAATCTGATAACATAAATTGGAGAAATAATAACTTCTCTCAAAAGTAGCAAAAATAGTCAAAAGTTGAAAGTAATGCAAGGTATCATATATACTGTGTGTATATACACACACGTGCACACACACACAAAGCCTGGCATTTAGAAAGTTTTTGCAGTTTGGTGAGAGAGCAAGATCTTGGCAGAAAGAATGGATAAAGGGTATTAACGAATATTTTCCCTATGAATAAATAGTTGTTTGCTCATAAACATAAAAATGACTCAAAAATATTCCTTATATTATTTGGCAAATTAAAACAGGAAAAAATATATTTTTAGCCTTTTTCAGAAGGTTTGAAAATACGCAAAGATCTCAGGAAGGCAGGCTTGCTCAAACGGCTATTGGTGACAATGTCACTGGGGCAAAATCTTTGGAAAGACGTTTGATATAGCAATTCCAAATTGAGGTAATGCCAGAATCCTATCTTCTAACACATACACAGTGTCCTATAGACACAAAGGTTCATTGGGGCATTACTTACAAAAGACCGGCTGTAATTCAGGACTAGTAAAATAAATTCTGGTACCTACATAAAAACAATTCCCTTGACACTCAAATCTATGTGGGATGATATGGAAAATTTTCCAAGATAAGCTATTTCAGTAAAAATAAGGCATGGAAGATTGCATATAATGTCTTCCAGTTGTGAAAAAAATAGCACATACACACACATATATACACAGATAAGGTCAGACAATTGAGTTCATGAACTTGTGCTAGAAAGGGTGGTGCCTACCTCATTGCTGAATGTTAACATGGAAACCTTACAAGTGTTCCCCTTGGGAGGCTGGGGCACTCATGCCAGCACCTGACTCCCCCCTCCAAAGAACTTTCGGAACTCTTTTTCTGGAATGATCATTAGACGTGTCATCATACTAGTATATTTTTCTTAGCAGCTTTGAACAAATAAATTAATTGTATGGAACCCAATAGTAATAACAGTCTGAGTACATCTGAAACAAATTTATTTGCAAACATTGAGAAATTTATATTTTGGGGGTTAAACACAACATAATTAAATTTCTGAAGTAACAAAAGAAGGGGTTTTTTTTGTACATTCCAGAAGCTCCCCAACCTTTGGTTATATCTCTCTTTCATGTTTGAGGAGGAACAGACTCTTTAATATTAAATTTACACCATGGAGGTCATTTTTCAGAAGACGCCAAAAAATACTAATTAGTCCCAATAATCATCCGGTTTGAAAATAACATAAGAAACATTTAAAAAAACTCCAAAGGAAAATATTTGCAGGTTATGCCTCAGACGAAGGTTTAATAACCAGAATACACAGAGAACTCCAAGAAAATCTTTTTTTTTTTTAAGTTACAAAAGTTACACAGCTTACTGGAAGAAATTGAAATAATGCAATAATGTTTTAAAACTGAGACTCTGATTGTAAATTTCACTCCTCAATAGTAATAACTATAATATGTCAATACTCTCTTTCTAGACTTTTTCAATATCTATAAATACATATGTATATAACGTATAAATCTTTTCTTTTACAAAAATGCAACACACGTGTATGATACTTGGCAATTTATTTATATATTTTTTGCTCAACAAAATATTATAGACAACTTTCAACTTCCTATACTATTTACTCTTTTTAACCAATGCTTAATATTCCATTGATTGAATGCTTCATAGTTTATTTAATTATAATAGTCTTATAGGCACGAAGATTGTTTCCAATTTTTTTTTTTATTTCAGCTGTATGTTTTATTTTAAAAGATTTATATGGGAGAATAAAATTCAAGCAGAAATTTAAATTTTGATTCATGGGCAAGAGTTAAATTTTGCCCATTGCATGAAGGCTTGAGGCTCTCCAGGCACTATCAGGAGAAGAAAATGATCCGATTCTAAAGGTTTAACTATGCTGTCTTGCCTTTGTGGAATGCCTTCAAAGCTTGTTCCACTTCTGCCAGCTTTCTTTCATCAGTCCCTTTGGCATATAATGGAAATTGACCCAACAATCATTTCCAACCCTTGATCTCCTGCCTACCTCTCCTATAAAGCACTTCCTAGTGTCTCATGCAGCATAAGGTGTCTATGAACAATGCATCCATTTGTTGGCCCTGACACCCTCAATATTAATAGCCACCTAGATCTGAACTTTTTGATATGTGTGGGGAAAATGAAGCTTTTTTTATTTAAGCCACTATATGTCAGGCTTTCTGTTACCTGCAGCCAAATACTTTGCTAAGTGATCCAGTCCCCAGGCTGCACATTTAAGAAAATGAAAACAGAAACTTCATTTGCCATAAGTAAATGGGAAACCTCCTTTGATAGGGCCTGGTCAGAATTCCTCAGCTGATGGTGTGAAATACTGATTCTGTAAGATTTCACACAAATTATAGGGCAGGTAGAAGGACACAGTATCCAACTCTTGACAGATAGCATGAAAAAATGGAATACAGTGTGAAGATTTTGGAGCCATTAAATAACACAGACAGTTATATACAACATACAGGTAAAAACACAGAGCCATAGGAGAGACGTCTTTTTAACAACAGTTTTCATTGTGTTGATATAAAATAAAATTCCTCTATCTTCCAGGGACAACTTGAAGTTTTTGCTTTCGCCTGGAGGTACAAGTTGAGGTTTTTACAGGGTTACTCACAAAAGCCCTCTGGGTCAAAGTATGATATACCATGATATTACATGGTAGTAATCATAAACTGAAGGTTGAGAAGATGTTTGGTTTATTTCCTTTGAGAAAGCCAATTATCAATAGGAGAAGTAAAACTAAAAGAAAAAGAAAGATTAGCAGAAATGGACTATTAAGTTTTAGAGGTGTTCTTCAGTTTACTGGAGGTGTCCTGTACAGACCTGTGAGGGAAGCCACCATGAATCAAAAGCTCCTTCTGCATTGAAAAAATATCCCGACAGTATGTATTCCTTGCTTGTTTAGGGCCACTGTTGAAGCAATCACTCCTGCAGACAGCTGTGTGCCCAGAAATGCTCTTTGGGGGTGCCAATTATTAATGACTCATTAGCCCAAGACAGATCATAAAAAAGGAGGGACAGAGGGCTTCATCAGGGGACAGTTTGGGCCTCTTTAACCAATAAGCTGTTGAATGATGGAACTGCAGGAAAGTGGGAAATCCAGCACCCCACCTGTGAATGGCCGACTAGTAGGCGGAGGAACTTGTCTGGCCACTCAAATGTAATTGGCATAACCTACTCACATCAGACTTTTCAAAGATTCCTATCATGCCAGAGTCTAACTCCCTTCTGCTGACGCCTTACAAGGCAGGAAGCTAATGCTCCTGAAGTGAAACATGTGACTACCAATGGCATCAGTTTGGATGATCGGGGTTTTGTTTTACAGGCACTTTGTTTGGCTCTCGTGTGGCATTCTCAAAGTCAATGTGACAGATGGTGCCTCAGTTAGAAAGCCCACAGTAAATAATTCCATTGTGTGCTCCACTCAGAAAGGGCCCCTTCACAACCCTGGGAGAGCTGGGAAGAAGGAAGATAAATGTTAGGAAGGAAGATCTGAGTTTAAGCCCTGACTGCTTCACTTACCAATAGACCATGAGATCCTGGCCATGCTACTGAGCCTCAGTAGGGATTATGTTCCTACTTCAGGAGTTATTGAGACAATTAGATAAGCCAATGTATATAATATCCTTTCTGAAGAGACTACCACACCAAGGCAAATGTAGTTTTTCTATTGTTATCATTATCATCATCATGTTTATTATTTAGATACTCAATGCTAAAATGCCATTTTCCAAGCATTTCATCCTCTCATCTCTTGCCCATTCACTCATGTGTTCATTTACTTGATAAAATTTACAGACCACCTACAATGAGGAATACAGAGATGCCTGGCACTTGGTCTTTTTGGCAAAGGATCTGCAGATCATCTGGGGAAGTAAGACACTTCCTCATCCACCAGCATCTAGTTCCACCCTCCACCCATCCACACTTTCCATTGTGACCAGTGTGGCCTTTCTGAATAGCAAATTTGTTCATCCCTCCCACATCTGCTGAAAACCTAAGCCCCCTGCAAGAGCCAGATTTCTTCACATTGGCTAAACTATTTCTGTAAAGGCCATCTAGCCTTATGGGTCATGGGCTCCCTGCAGCAAACACTTACCTCTACCATCATAGCAAGAAAGCAGCCATACATAAGTGAATAAGTGAAGCTGGATACGGCCCAGGGGCCCTAGTTTTTAAATCTGTGGTAGACCATACCTGACTCATTTGTGCTTGCCTTTTGATCTGAGTCATTCCCTTCTCCCCACCTGACAGTGGCTTCTCCGATCATACCAACTGCACAGCCCAAAAATGCTTCACTTGCTCACTTGTGTGTCTTTGACTCTCTGCTCTCTGCCTAAAACCCTCTTCTTCTCCCTCTTTACTGGACAAATCAGGCAAGCTTTCTCAGTTTCTGCTTAGCTAGCCATTCCTCCAGACAGCTGTGTTCCCTCCCCCCCCGAAAGTTTGTGGCATATTCTCCTCTAATATGCTCCAATTCCTTCACCACACTGGAGTGCCATCAGAGTACTTGTCCCTTCACTTGTCTGTATCCCCAAATAGACAGCAAGTTCCCTGGAGGTGAGAGCAGAGTAGGTCTTTATTCTATTTATTTATTCACTTTTATGGCACTCCTACTTCATGCCAAGCACTGTGCAAGGTGGTAGATACTCGGCAATAAACAAAAACAAGCCTATTGCCTTCCCTCAAGGAAGTGGTAAAACAAAAATATAAGCAAGTGAGTAAATTATACCAAACAAACACAGATTTTAAAGAGCCTGATCATGCTTTTAAAAAGGGAACAAGGAGATAGTAGTGAGGGTAGGTTGGGGTGAGAAACCCCATTTGAATGGTTGTAGTCAAAGAACACTTCTATTTTAAAAGGAAAAGAAAATGTTTGAGAAGGAAGGATGAGAAGGGCCCTCCCTACATACAGAGCAAGTGAGGAGAGACCTTTCAGGTGAAGGAGACAGAAAGTAGGAAGCTTCTGCAGCTGGAAGAGCTCAGCTTATTTGGATAGAGCCAGAGGCAGAAAGACAGAAGGGGAGGTGGCCAGAGAAATGTGACTTCCTTTATTGAAAGAGTCCAAGGGCCCATTGCAGCCTGAAAACTGCGAGTTGCTAACTCAGTGTATGGCAGCTGCCTTACTGGGTTTCCCAAAAGCATATCCTGAGATAACAAGTTTATTTGGGAGGTGATGTTAAGAAGCACAGTGACAAGGGGGGCAGTGGAACGGTAAAGGAAGAGAAGCCAGCCGAGGATGTGTTAGTGAGCAGGACGTTTTTATGAGGAAATGAAGCTCAAATGGGTCTCCTTGAGAAACTGCATTGAACACACCTGAGAATTTTCCCACAGAGGGGTGAGAACATTGCAGTTTCTTCCTGCCAATTTCTACCCCACACTGGATGAAAGCTGTGAGTTAATTAGCTTTCTGGCAGGTCTTACCTGTGCAGCTCCAGTCACAGGCTGAGCACACACATGCTGCCTGAGAAAGCCCTCAGCAAAGGGGCTCAGGTGTGTGAGGGAGGAAGCCTCTGGGTGTGTGAGGACTATCCCTTGAAAGCTGCGGATGTTGTCATCAGGCATCAGCTGCCTCTGCCATAGTGACTAAGTAAACAAGTGAACAGGTAGTTGAATGGGAGAAGGGAGGGAGGGGGGAAGGGAAGGATACATGTAGCTGATGGAAAAGGAATAAATCAAGGCAATAAGCCCCAAGTAGATGAAAGTTTTTGTTCTAAGGGAGTCCCTTGGTGGCAGGGCTGTGCTGGGGCACAACTGATTGTGCTGACCTCTTCCCAGTCCAAATTCAGGGCTATTATGTTGGCAGCTTGCAATTGGCCATGGTAGAAATATTTATGCTGTGCAAATTGGTAAATGCTATAGGTCACAGCTTTATTCCTGGGAGACCTAGTTGTTAGCACACTCAGCTTGTTCGTAACATGAGCTCTACCGCTTGGCCCCAATTTCTCAATGGCTTTCCTGCCAGTCTTCCTTACTCTTGTTTCTTCCAAGATATCTTACATGCCTACAGTTGTGTAGTAGACTTTGAGAGACATCCACTCTCTCTGACTTCACTGCGGACAGAACATCCCTACAAGTGCCATTAATCAGCCTGTCCTCTACCAACCTATTGCTATTAACTATGACTTGAGAATTAACTAGAAGGATTAATATCATCTTTCATTGATATTCCTTATGTGGTTCAATTAGTTCAAAGGAGGGAGCTAATTGCCCTCTTTCCAGGGGAAAACTTTGTTGTCATTAAGGGTAAAGATGTAATTCCCGCAATGGGTGATTTTGGTTCATGGATGCTTATTAAGCCAGAAAATGTAGTCCAATACTTCTGTATTCTTTGACCTGAATGTATTTCTAATCAGTCCACATACAAGGGGACTCTCTGTTGGCTAATTTTATCCATTTTGAAAGTAATTTTTTATTATAAACAGAGCCATAGATCATCCAAGACAGTAGTGAAATGAGAGTCCATTGCAGATTTATTTTGGTCTCTGAACTCAAGGGAGGTGAATGATTAGATCAGTGGTTATGATATTGATTATCTCAGAATGTGCTGAAGGGTAAGCTTTCTGAATTCATTGAGGAGAATTGGGAACTTGAGAAAAGATGCTTTATAATTCCAGTTAAGTGAGTAAATGGACTTTTATTTTGGGTTATGTCATCAATGTCTAGAAAGGTAAGTTAGTACACTGCATTGCCAGGAATAAGGCTATGTGCCAGCTAAGGATGAACGCACACACACATACACCATGTGTTAATGTCTTTCAGTAAGTAACTTGTAGTCATTACAGCGTCCACCTCAAATGGAGACCTTTCTCTCTAGCTCCTCTTTCACCATCTTTCTACATGTCCCTCAATGCATACTGCCCCCTCAGGCTTTTCTCCTTCCTCAGACTTCTAGGTCTCACCTCCACTTCTCTTTCCATCCTGCTGCAGCCCAGAAAGTTATTGTTATCTTCCTCTTCTCCCAGAAGAGGATGGTGCCTAGATTACCCTCATAAGGAATAGGCCTTAGTCTTGCAGAGCTGAGCATCTGTAAAACACATAAACCTGTCTTTTTCTAACATTAAGAGCCCTTGGAGGTCACTTCTCAACCTAGGGAAGGTCCTTTCTTTCTACAATGTCTTCCAAGGTCCTCCTCCTAAATTCTTCAACCCCATCAAGGATAAAAAGAGGAAGGAAGAAGGGAAGGAGGAAAAGAAGGGAGAATTTTCCTCCTTACCCCCTTCCTTCCTCTTTTGATCCTAGGAGGACCTTGGAAGGTGTTGTAAAGAGAAAGGGAGAAGGAAGGAGAGAAGGAAAAAGAAAGTCACAAGAAAGCATCCATTTGGTAATGAGCTTACAGGTGTGACATACTCAGGAGAAGCATGGAGACCCTCAGGTCACTAAGGCACCTATGGGACATTTCTGGGAAAAGAAGACTGGACCTTTTGGGAGTCAACCTCAATTCTCACAGCCAAAAGTTGTTCTTCTTGGTAGGGTAGAGGTGATAATGGTAGTTGTAGTGATAGCAGACGCAGCAGCAGTAGTGTGGGGGGTGGGGTGGGGGTTGGAAAAGACAAGATCCTTTAATACTGAGGGCTGTGAGCCTGATGCGTCACCCGTGTTCTCTCAGTGAATATGCCCCACAATCATGTGAGGGAAATACTATTATTCTCAACCTCTTGCTACCCAGCCACCACACAGGCCTTATGCTGGCTCTGTAAAGCCGTCAAACTTTTCCTCCTGAAGACTGTCAAATAAGCCATTTTCTCTGCCTACAGCACTTTGGCCCCCACTTTTTGCATGCCTTCCTCTCATTCCTCTTCCAGATCTTAGCTTAAATGTAACACCCTGAGCCATTACTTTTTGTCTAGAATAGCATCCTCTTCAAATGTTTAACACAATCTGTGATAATTTTATTTGCATGTTCTTTGAGGATGTGTCTCTCCTATCTAGAATTAATCCCTGTGAGGGGCAAAGACCTTCCTTGTCTTCGTCTTCTCTCTGACTGCTCCCCAACAGCTAGCACACAGTAAATCTATCACTAACCATCTACCAAATGAAATCATTGAGTTAGTCTTGATTGAGTTGCCATGGGAACTGAGGTTTGGAGAAGTGTAGTCATTTGTCCAGTGTCACGCAGCTAGCAATTGGGCTCAAGTTCAAGTCTGCCTCACCCCAAAACTGCTCTGCTCCCCCTCCCCCCAAGGTGGAGGGGTTGTCAGAGTCCTGAGAGGAGAACTGGTGGGAGGGAGGATTTTTGATATTCCCTCCCCATTCTGCATTTCTCTGCAACACCAAGAGAATCTCAACCCCTTGGAAGAACCTCCAGTTCCCTCTCCTCACTGTGCCTCAATGTATTCTAATTAGAGGCCCAAGCCTCTGGCTATTACACTCTGGAGGAGTTGATTTTACTCTCCCAAACACAGAATCAACCACCTCTGTAATAAGTTATTCACTCAGCAGGATCTGGCTTTTCCAGTGTTAGACAGATATTATCTATTTAATCCTTACCAAACTCATGTGAATTTGAGACCAGTCACACAGCATGATTTTCTTTTAATCAATGAGGACTATGGGGAAGGGAGAAACTTAACCAGAAAGCCCACAGGTATGACATTTAACTTAAGTATGTCTTGTGTTTTCAAAACTCAACAAAAACTAAAAGAAAAAAATAATGGTGTGTGGTTTCAGTAGTCTTGACCCCTCCTTTCCATGTTTCTAACATTTTGAACAAGTTAAAAGCATAATCATCATTCTATCTTAAGTTTATTGTAATACATGGCAGTGTTAGTAATACCTTACTGTATATAAAACACTGTAATATAGGAGGAAAAGCTAAAGTAGTTTCTTTATAGCTGTTAAGTACTCAAGTTGACAATATTTGTTTTTACACCCTTTAACTCTAATTTGCTACATGTTAATGTACCAAGAAATTTTCTGGATGCAACTTTTTAGAGCAACAATGCTATTCTATCATATCTTCAATGTAGGAATATTAAGCTTCATGAATATACACACACTCACAACATATGACCACATATATTAAGTGCTGGGCACAATATCTAGTCCATAGAAGGCATCTTAAAATGGCCACAATGGAAAATCCCTTCTTACCTTTACATGTGTGGCTGCTGATTATACACTTAGGGCTCTTGCTCCAAGGAAATGCTTATCATATAAATGCTTATATTGTGTACCAGTATCACACAATCTGCATGAACTGGAAGAAGGCAGAACCTAAGTATACACTCCTTCTTTTATTCTGTCAGCAATTCAGGGAGATAAAGGAGAGTCCCTTTTTTACAAATGAAGAAACTTGGAGACTCAGAGGGTTATCTCCATAGCTGTAGCATGTGGCTTCAGACTCCATCATTCTATACTTTCTTTTGAAATAAATCTTTCCCAAGATGCTGTCTTGACAAGGGGCTGGGATATCCAGTAAGAAACCTAAGGTTTAAGCACTGAACAATTAACATCAC
Source organism: Arctocebus calabarensis (assembly GCA_963573935.1). Lineage (NCBI taxonomy): Eukaryota > Metazoa > Chordata > Mammalia > Primates > Lorisidae > Arctocebus > Arctocebus calabarensis. Next base: position 17,590 of record CAUYON010004227.1, read on the forward strand.
TTTCTCTTTATTCCTACTAACATTAAGAGTTGACATAAGAAGTAAGCAAATCCACATCAGAGAGAAAGATCAGGTTCCCTTCAGCCTGGCATTCTGTGTATCACCATCAGATTGTGGCGTGGGCTAGAATTGCTACTCAATGCCTCATTAAGTCCCAGGTAAGAAAAGCAAATAGGCCAGAAAAACAAACAAAGCAAAAAAGATGCTTGGACTTGGGTTTGCTGGGGCTAACAATCATGCCGATTTAGCTGGGGATTAAATATAAATTTCTTATTTTATGGCCTGGAACATCTTATCAAGGAGGATCCAGTGTTTACAGTAATAATATTTGTTAACATTTATTGAGTGCCAACATTGTACCAAGGTCTGTTCTAAATGCTTTACACATGTTAGCGTCAACGTACATTAACACATCGGGCTCTTACCACATGTACAACTACCATATCTTTTGGTTAAGGTGCCTCCATTTTTAAAATACTGATTTTAAAGGCAACTACTTTTAAACTACTACACTCACAAAAATGGGCCACAAAATATTGCTTTCCCTGTGTAGGTTTTAAAATGTCTTGTTACCCTTAGCTAGTCTTTTCCTATTAAATTTAAATGGCTAATTGAAGGCAGGGCACAATGGCTCATGCCTGTTATCCTAACACTCTGGGAGGATGAGGTGGGAGAATAACTTAAGCTCAGGAGCTCAAGACCTGAGCCTGAAGAAAAGTGAGATGACATTGCTACTAAAAATAGAAAAATTAGCCAGGCATTGTGGTGGGCACCAAGTTGCAGCAAGCTATAATGACACCACTGCATTCTAGCCCAGGTGATAGAGCTGGACTCTATCTCAAAAATAAATAAATAGCCAGTTGAGAAAAGTAATTCTGAGGATGTTTTTCCACCATTAAAAATGAGGTGGCAGGTGCTATGTTCATCTCACCTTCTGAACTTTCTGGAAAGACTTGGTATCTTACCAGCTCCAGCAACCTTGGCACCAGCAAGCAACTATTTCCTATCAAAGAGCAAAACCACCCGAAAGAGTTACTGTCAATGCAATTTTTGATGAGGAAATCAAGGTGTGGGGAAATAAAGTACCTTTCCTCAGGTCACCTTCCTGCACCCATGCAACTAACCCTTACATACTAACTCTTCTCACTGGGCAAAATGAGTTTATGCTCCTAATCGAGATCCCAAGCTACTACAAGAAACTGCAGCTGAATTCCAAAATTAAAATACGAAAAAATGGAATATTGCAGTCTGTGTTAGTGTTAAGTGTAATTGATTGACTTTCTTTGGAAACAAGGAGAAAATTCTTTTAAACGTAGCCAAACTATGAAATGAACAGAGTTTGGCACTTGCTTACTTCCTGTCTTTAATGCCAGTCTTCTAATTGAGCAGACTAAAGAGAAGCTCAGGCATGGAGGGCAGGTGTAACATGCTTTATTCAGCTTACAGGCGGACGCGCGAGCTAGGTCACAGGGGAGGTCCGCCCTACTTCCAGGTGGCTAGGGAGCTAAGTTACACATTGCAATCTGCAATGTACAGTCCGCACAGGGGAGAAGTCCTGTGCACCTCTATTCCCCAAAGAACAAAAGTGGCAACTTGCGAGGCAGCAGTTACGTAAGCGTGACTTCACTGTACAACAGTTGTGGCTATCGAGGAATATAAGGGGATTTCCTATGGGCAAGAAGGCCCAAACATTTTTCCTTTCCTCACACTACCTTAGGCCTCCCACTTTCTTAGGTGTTTCTTCTCACTAGAAGACTTTGCTGAGTTCCTGCTCCTAATTTTCAGTGCCTTCCTTCTGCACCAGAATAGCCTATGACATTAACTGGTAACAAAGTGAGACTTTTAATAGATGACTTAGAAATAGCAACCAACACAGAGACGTAGTGGGGATTTAAGTCTAAAGTATACTGAGATCTTGTGCTCTGAAATAGCACCTCTTAGATATAATACTAACCTATTCCTCCCCAGACTTGCAGCTCTAGAATTTTCTGCCCATGTCTTTAAAAAAATTCAGCTACATTATTCCAAAAGGCAGATCATGTTTATTGCAGAAAATACAGCCAAACAAAAAGAAGAGAGCAAGGAGGCACTCCAGAATCTTCCTACCTGGAAATACCATTGTTAGCCTGTGGATACGTTGCTTTCTTGGTCTTTGACTGTGGTATTATGTTTCTACCCTTTGAAGCGTGATACCTCTTTACACACCCAGGCACAACAACTCTTTTCTCCTTGTCTCTTATTACTCTACAAGCAATATTTCCCTAGTTTGCCAGACTTTTCTTTAGATCCCACCTTCCCACTCCACACTGTCATCCTACCAGCTTGAATTTGGTATGATACTTCTCAAAAGGACCATAATCTCTCTCAGCCTGGACAGAGAGCCCTTTTGATCTGTCTTGTTACATCAACAACATTGTAACGGTTGTCTTTGTTTTTCTTCTCCACAGCTTTTTGCAATCTTTGCATTTGCAACATGCGGTGGCTATTCTGGAGGCCTGCGCCTGAGTGTGGACTGCCTCAACAAGACGGAAAGTAACCTGAGCATTGACATAGCATTTGCCTACCCGTTCAGGTAGGGAATGGCAGCTCATGTTTGTTACCAGCCTCACAGAGAGGGTACTTTCTTCCTTGTGTGGTTTCTCTCAGAAAAATGCAGTCTCCCACGAACTTCTACGTAAACAGATAGGATTCTGCATTAGCCTACAAAATGCCCAGACCAGAGTGCCACACTGAGAGGATTTTGTGAGTTGTACTTTCAAGACAGAATCGACTCTCCTCTAAAAATTGTTGTTATATATACCCCAGTGTTAGGGACTATCAGTACAGAAACCTCAGTTATGTATTCCTCCTACCCCATCCATTTTTCCAAACTTATGTTCCCCTAAATTCTCTGTAGACTTATATGTCACCTCTAACTTTGTATGAACTATGCAACTCTGACTGATAATATGTTTAATAATGTTAATATCTAGTATTGTTTGCATGTTCCAAACACTGTGCTTAGCTGTTGAGCTGTTCTATCTCATTAAGTTATTACAATGACCTCTTGAGGAGAGTATAATTGCCATCACATTTATACATGAGAAAACTGAGATATATTTGCCCACATTCCCTTAGCCAGTGAGTGGCAGAATCAGAGTTTGAGTCCATCTGCCTTTAGCCCAGTACTACTGCTGTACTAAAATTGCTTAAAATAGCTTTCAACCTCTTTATAAATTCAGTATGAAAGATAATACCTTATTTGTGTCTGTGCACTGTTTATAAAATGGCAGTGAAATGCTAATAGGGTTTGCCCAAATCTGACATCTTGTACTTCTTATCCATATACCCAAAATGGATTAAGCGAATTCAATTTTAAAATAATTTATTTCTGAAAAGCTCCCAAATGCTTGGCATCAAATAACTGAAGTGATTTTTAAAAACAACTTTCAATACAATGTTTTTAAAAACAGGTACTTACAGTATTTTCCAAAAATCTTTCTCCCTGAGCCCTGGATAACTAATGTTACAAAAAAGAAAGAAATAGGGGAAGGAAGAAAAAGAAAGAGGAAAAGAAAGAGAGGTTAAGAGAAAGAATTTTAAAATATAATCGAACAAATTCAAGCAATTGACCTTTGCTTTTCTAATGCACATTGTTAATCACCAAGAGAAACACAATATTTCCCAAATACATCTGACCCTTTTTTCACTAAGTAGCTCAAAGTAATTTTTATGCCATGGAACACATACTTAATGTGAACTTTTCCCAGTCTAAAACCATGTGCCTCGGTTCATCAGTGACAAACCATGAGGAAGTAGCACAAATACCGATATGCCGACTGACAAAAGTTGTCGCACTCCTGCTCAAGTATATTATTCTCCTACTCAACTAATAAGAGAGCACAAAGCTTAGAAATAGTAAGCATGTAACCCTTCAGAATTTGGTAATAACAGCTACTCTTACAAACCAATATTCTTACTTATTTTTTTAAATTTTTATTAAATCATAATTGTGTACATTGGTGCAATCATGGGGCACAATGTGCTGACTTCATATATAATCTGAAATATTGTCATTGAACTATTTAACATAGCCTTCATGGCCTTTTAATCACTATATGAAGACATTTGTATTCTGAATTTAGTAATTTTCACTTGTATCCTTCTAAGATGCACCGTAAGTGTGATCCCACCAATCAGCCTCCCTCCACCCAGCCTCCCCCCTCCCCACTCCTCCCTTACTCCTTTCCCCATTTCTTGTGCTATAACTGGGTTTTAGCCTTCATATGAAAGCTATAAATTAGTTTCATAGTAGGGCTGAGTATATTGGATACTTTTTCTTCCATTCTTGAGATACTTTGCTAAGAAGAATATGTTCCAGCTCCATCCATGTAAACGTGAAAGAGGTAAAGTCTCCATCTTTCTTTAAGGCTGCATAGTATTCCATGGTATACATGTACCACA
>CAUYON010004232.1:0-14745 GCA_963573935.1 Arctocebus calabarensis
CACAATTAAACATCCAGTCACCTTGGGATCCAGAGTGCCACTGTGTCCTGTCTTCTCTACCCTTAATATTCGTCGAATCCAGGCTACCACCTCATGAGAAGAAGGGTTAGAGGGCTTGTCAAGATTAATGAAACCTGTCCTAGAATGGGAAAAAAAAAAAGTAATTTATGACCTGTTCTCAAACAAAACAACAGACCTGAAAGATTATAAAAAGAATTCTTGCTGGATGCGGTGGCTCACACCTGTAATTCCAGCACTCTGGGAGGCTGAGGAGGGTGGATCACCTGGCTTAGGAGTTCAAGAGACTAGCTTGAGTAAGAGTGAGACCCAGTCTCTACTAAAAATAGGAAAAAAACTAGCTGGGCATTCTGGGGCTGCCTGTAGTCCCAGCTACTTGGAGGCTGGGGCAAGAGCATCACTTGAGCCCAAGAGTTTGAGGTTGCTGTGAGCTATGATGCCATAGTACTCTAGCCCAGGGCAACAGAGACCCTGTCTCCAAAAATTAAAAACTAAACTAAAATTAAATGGAATATTATTTAGGGATATGCTAAAAACATTTTAAAAAATAAAAAAAAAAAAGAGTGGCGGCTGTGGCTCAGCAAGTAGGGCGCCAGCCCCATATAGCGAAGGTGGCGGGTTCAAACCAGGCCTTAGCCGAACTGCAAAACAGGAAAATAGCCGGGCATTGTGGCGGGCGCCTGTAGTCCCAGCTACTTGGGAGGCTGGGGCAAGAGAATCACCTAAGCCCAGGAGTTGGAGGTTGCTGTGAGCTATGTGACGCCATGGCACTGTACCGAGGGCAATAAAGTGAGACTCTGTCTCTACAAAAAAAAAAAAAAAAAAATTAAAAAAAAAAGAATCCACTATGCCCTGGTACCCATAGCTCAGTGGTTAGGGAACTGGCCACATACATCAAGGTAGGTGGGTTCAAACCCAGTCCAGGCCTGCTAAAACAATGACAAACAACTGCACCAAAAAAAAGTCAGGCATTGTGGTGGGTGCCTGTAGTCCCAGCTAACTGGGAGGCTGAAGCAGGAGAATGGCTTATGCCCAAAGTTTGAAGTTGCTGTGAGCTGTGACGCCATGGCTCTCTACTGAGGGTGACATAGTGAGACTCTGTCTCAAAAAAAAAAAAAGAATTCACCATGGGTACAGGCTATATATTTAGGTCAAAACCATTCTAAAATGCTACTACCTCCTTGAACATCTGATGTGAAAGCACTGTTTTCAGAAGAACAGATGTTTGAACAGTACTTGTTCCCAACACACTTACCTGATATAGTCCCCAATCTCTCTCTTCAGAGGATTTGAACCCGAAGGAAGAGGTGTGTAGTGTGTTGTCCTCACATTTAGCTTATCAAAATTCTAAAAAAAAAAAAAAAAGGAAAGAACACAAAATAAAGTTAATAACAGGGTGGCGCCCGTAGCACAGTGGTTACGGTGCCAGCCACATACACCAAGGGTGGTGGGTTCGATCCCGGCCTGGGCCTGCTAGACAACAATCACAAACGTAACCAAAAAATAGCTGGGCATTGTGGTGGGCTGTGATACCACAGCACTCTACCAATGGTGACATAGTGAGACTGTGTCTCAAAAAAAAAGCTAATAAAAAACATGTAACATAAAAGCAACATCATTGACTGTGATATTTTAAACTTTCAAGTTCATAAATCTGGATTTTTGCTCCTACACTTCCATTACCTGCTGGGATAGACTGTTAAGCCTAGAAAAAAATACTCATATTAGTAACAAGACAAATTTGAGCACCTATAGTTTTATGTCATTGCTCTAAAAAGAGAGTTCTTGGGGGGAATATTACAGAACAGACTGGGATTCACTGTGCAGGACTATGAATAAAACATGGAATAGCTTTGATGACTGGCAGGGCTTTTTAACATGGCTAGAGATGTCACAGCAGAGAGCTGTTCTCCACAACTGCTTTTTGTTCCATTCCTTTCTGAAGTTTGATGACCACGTTGACATAGCTCCCCCAACTGAAGCCCATCTTTAATCACCAGTTCAGTTTCATGATGGTACTTACCACAAAATAGCAATTATTTTTTAATTGTCTATCTCAGATCCCTTGATTTTAAGTTTCATGCCAGTAGGGACCTTGCCTACCCTGCTCACTAGTGTATCCCCATGGCCTATAATAGAAAAGCAGATGACACCTAAATGACACGTATTTGGCCACACAGAAACCTAACTGTATTGAATTATATAAACAAATTCCATTCTATTACCACCTCATATATAGTGGTTTATTAAAACTCTGAGATGTTTCAGTAACTTTTTCTACTGTAACTTTTTGTCCTAGCCTCATAGCTGGTACCCATTTGTGAAAATTATAAAAACATAGTATAAATCAACTCACTACTGAACAACCCTATTTAGACTCCAAAATAGCAACTTTTCTTTTTTAAAAAGAGATAAGGCTTGGCACCCATAGCACAGTGGTTACAGCACCAGCCACATACACTGAGGGTGAAGGGTTCGAACTCCGCTCAGACCAGCCAAACAACTGCAACAAAAAAATAGCCAGATGTTGTGGCAGGCACCTGTAGTCCGAGCTACTCGGGAGGCTGAGGCAAGAGAATTGCTTAAGTCCAAGAGTTTGAGGTTGCTGTGAGCTGTGACTCCACTGCACTCTACCAAGGGTAACATAGTGGGACTTTGTCTCAAAAAAAAAGAGAGAGAGAGAGAGAGAGAGAGATAGGGTCTTGTTATGTTGTCAAGGTAACTCCTGGGCTCAAGTAATCCTCCCACTTTATCCTCCCAAGTAGCTGGGACTACAGGCAAATGCCCTCATGCCCAATCTAGCCAATTACTTCTGAAGTACAAGCTATATACAAAGGGCTGTGGCTAACCATATTTCATGTAACCCTCAGCATATTTTACTAACAGATAACAAGCAAGCAGCTTCAGAGTGATTAAACAAGGGAACTAAGGTCACACAGAGTCCTGAGTCAAACTGTCTGACTTCAAAGCCCATGCCCTTAAGCACTAAAGCAGTCCTACTCCAAGTGTGACCCCCCCTAAACTGGTGCAGATCTGCAAGATAATAAGTACAGAAACTGAGAACTCATTGCTTACAAACTTTGTTAGCAATTTAACACTGTGGTAAGATTTACATTATATTCTACAAGTGCTGGGTACTTTGGGAGTATTTATTTATTATTTATTTGTCTCTACCGAATTGAAGATCAGACATTGGTAGTTTTTTTTTTTTTTGGTAAAGACAGAGTCTCACTCTGTCACCCTTGGTAAAGTGCCGTGGCATAACAGCTCACAGCAACCTCCAGTTCTTGCGCTTAGGCGATTCTCTTACCTCAGCCTCCCGAGTAGCTGGGACTGCTGGTGCCCGCCACAACACCCAGCTACTTTTTTGTTGCAGTTTGGCCGGGGCTGGGTTCGAACCTGCCACCCTCAGTATATGTGGCTGGCGCTGTAACCACTGTGCTATGGGTGCCAAGCCCCTATCTCTTTTTAAAAAAGAAAAGTTACTATTTTGGAGTCTAAATAGGATTGTTCCATAGTGAGTTGATTTATACTATGTTTTTATAATTTTCACAAATTATAAAATTTGGGGAGCCAGGGTGCCCTACTCACTGAGCCACAGGCACCGCCCAACATTGGTAGCTTTTAAAAGCAACCTGGTCCACCATCTCAGATACTTTAAGGAACATTGCTTTAGACTGTATCAACGAGCATTTTGTTTTTTTTTTGAGACACAGTCTTACTTTGTCACCCTGGGTAGCATGCCAAGGGTCATAACTCACTACAACCTCAAACTCCTGGGCTCAAATGATTCTCTTGCCTCAGCCTCCTATCCACCATAACACTCAGCTATTTTTAGAGATAAGTTCTTACTCTTGCTCAGACTGGTCTTGAACTCCTGAGCTCCAGCAATCCACCTGCCTCGGCCTCCCAGAGTGCTGGGATTACAGGCATGAGCCACTGCACCTACCTAATCAAATATTTTTTAAAGTCAAGGACACTAGCTGGAAGCATTCTTAATCAACTGTTTATCTCATAGATATAATATAAAAGCCAGACATTCATTCGACACACAATCTTAACCACATACCTTTAGCAACAGAGGCCACTGAGATGTATCCAACTGAGCAACTTTAGATTCAGGTTTGATAAGAAATATTTCAGCATGTTGTATTTCCTACAATAGGACATAAAATACAACCTTTAAAACTTCCCACATGATTTTGAAAAAAGGTATTTCTACCACAGAAGTAATACATTTTTAAATAGAAAACAAAGCATCATGTGGTTCTTCATTGGGACCAGCAATGGAAAGAAAGAAATGGACTAGAAGCTCAGAAGAGGAAGTGAAGTGCTACTAAGACAGGTTCAAATATTTAACATGAAAGAAGTATAGTGGGTAGGTGGGTGGGATAGGAAAGAGAAATTGCTGAGGCCAACACCATTTAGTAAAGTATGCCAGATATAACTTATGAGCTTGTGTTATTTCCACTGTTGATTTCCATTTGTCGATTCTATACAATGACCACCCAATGCTAGCACATAGCCTTGGAAATTTTCAGAAACATGTTGCTTTAGTTTGTTGAGTAACCTTTCTTTTTAGCCAAAGCAAATTAAAAAACACATTGCTACTCACAGCTATATCTTCTTCTGGTAGTGACTTTCGGTCCTTTTTCTTCTTATGCTTCTTTGGCAAAGTAACTACTAAAGAAAAAAATAGGATTTGGGAATTTCCCCTGAAAATCAATTAAACAAAGCTTCAAAGACCGAAATCAGAGCAAGTAGGAAATAGATTTTAGGTCTAGAATCATAGTCACAGGCTACCTAAAAATGTTGTTGGTCAACAAGATGGGAGTCCCATAAGATTAAAATATAGATCAAAGACTCCTATTGCCCAGTAATGGTTTGATGATCCTGACAATGTGTGGGCCTAGACCAGTGATTTTCAAAGTGCGCCCTGATGGGATCTAATGTGTGCTGGGAAAAATTTTAAAGATCAATTAGGCCGGGCAAGGTGGCTCAGGCCCAGGTGGGTAGACTGTTGAGCTCAGAAGTTTGAGAGCAGCCTGAGCAAGAGGGAGATCCAGTCTCTACTGAAAACAGAAAAACTAGCCAGGCATTGTCATGAGTGCTTGTAATCCTAGCTACTTGGGAGGCTGAGACAAGAGAAACCCTTGAACCTAACAGTTTGAGGTTGTTTTGAAATATGAAGCCCCTGGACTCTACCAAGGGCAACAGCAACAAAGTGAGATTCTGCCTAAAATTCTTTTTAAAAAGATCATTAATGGGTGGCGCTTGTGGCTCAGTGGGTAGGGTGCCAGCCCATATACCCAGGGTGGCACGTTTGTACAGCTGTACAATGTGTGGTTTAAGCAAAGTGTTACTATAAGATAGTCAAAAAGTTAACATTTTTAAAAAGCTTATAAAAGCTACAGTAAGGTAAGGGTAATGTATTGCTGAAGCAAGAAAAACGTTAGTGAGGCTTAAGCGTGCAATGTTTACAAAATATACAGTAATGTCCTAGAGATAGGCCTTCACATTCACTCACTGATTGAACTACCCAGAGCAACTTCCAGTCCTGCAAGCTCCGTTCATGCACGTTCCATATACAAGTGTACCTTTTTTAAACCTTTTCAAGCATAGGTTTACTTTTCCTTTCTATGTCCAGGGGCACAAATACTTGCCGCTGTGTTGCAATTGCCTACACAGTATTCAGCACAGTCACGCGCTGTCCAGGTTTGGAGCCCTGGAGTAGCTGGCTCCGCCATCCAGGCCCTGTGTCACACACTATACCTTCTAGGTCTATGTAAGTAAATTTCAGGATGTTTAAATCGCCTAAGAAACATTTCTCTCAATGAATCCCCGTCTTTAAACAACGCAAGACTGTGCTGGAAAAAATCAAAGTGTGAGAGGCCTAATGCGCGGGAGGGAGGCTGGGGAGCCAGGGCGAGCTGCTGCACGTGTTGGCTTCCCTTCCGGTTCACCACGTGGCTGTCCCAGAGCTCAAGCGACCCACAGAAAGGCTGGCCCAGAGGCCGGAAAGTTCCATAAGCGACCACTCGACTGTTCCCCCAGGCTTTTGTCTGTAGAACTTTCTTGCAACTCACAGCTACGCCTGCTCTAGGGCCCTTCGGTCCCTTTTCTTTCCCGCCCGTTCCCATACCCTTCTACCCCTTGTCGCTTGGAGCGAACGGCGGCATCCAAGCTGGAGGCAGCCCAAATGCTGCCAGGTCTGCTACCACCAGGAGCTGGCACTGCAGACGTCTTTTGACACCGACCGGGCCCTCTGGGGGGACTTTCGTGGAGAGAGGTCCGGGCATCACGGAGCCAAGTCATTGCAATGGCCTCTCCCTCTCCTGTAGTCTCCCGTGCACCCTGTGCCGATAAACAGGGCAGTCTAAGGCCAGGCGGCTAAGTGGCCGACTTCCCAACAGGATCCGGAGGCCAGCGCGGGCCACAGTGCCACGGCCCTACCCTCAGCTCCTTGAGATCTCAGGGCAGTCCCTGGCCCGAGGAGCGCTGTCCCACCGCCTGCAGCCCCTACCTTCCGCATCCGCCATTTTACTCTACACCAAATGCGTACCACCCGGGCCACCGCCGAAGAAACAACCGCACTCTCCCGCCGCCGGGGTCGCGTCAGGCCCCACCGCTAGGACCCGCCCACTCGCGCACTGAACTGATGCGTGCAGCGCTGCAGGGCGGGAAGGGGCGAGGCCGGACTGGGGCGGGGCGGAGGCGTGAGCCGGCCATAAGCGTAATCCCATTGGGGGGAGTTTGGTCCCTGCGGGTGGCACGACTGCGCTTGCGCTTAAAACCTCAACCCCGCCCCCGCCCCCGCCCTAGCTAGTGGCCTGAGAACTAAGCGCAAGCGCAACCCACTCCAGGGACTGGTAGTCTGTGGGTGTGGCCTCGGCAAGGGCTCTTTTACCTCTGGGGCTCTAAATGGCATCTACTTGCTTTCCCACGGCGACTTTGTTTTTTTTTTTTTTTTTTGCAGTTTTTGGCGAGAGCCGGGTTTGAACCAGCCACCTCTTGTATATGGGGCCGGCGCCCTACTCCTTTGAGCCACATGCGCCGCCCCCATGGCGACCTTTTGAGGTTGGTGTTGGATCAATCTAAATTAGAAAAATGAACACATAGGGCGGCGCCTGTGGCACAGTGGGTGGGGCACGGGCCCCATATACCGAGGGTGGCGGATTCAAACGCGGCCGCAACAAAAAAATAGCCGGGCGTTGTGGCGAGTGCCTGTAGTCCCAGCTACTCAGAAGGCTTAGGCAAGAGAATCGCCTAAGCCCAAGAGCTGGAGGTTTTTGTGAGCTGTGATTTCACAGCACTACATAGGACAATAAAGTGAGCTACCAAAAAGAAAGAAAATGAACATGTAGCGACACAGAGGTTAAAAGGCCCTTGTTGCTTGCGGTTCCCATCCATCTAGCAAACTGCTTGTGGACTTTTAATTTTTAATTTTTCTAGTCCCCATATGGAAGAAGAGTGAAAATAAAAAGTTGAAATTGATTTTAATAATGTATTGTGTTTAACCCAGCATATCCAAAATACTATTTCAACATTATCAACTAAACACATTTTTAAAAATGTAAAGGCCAGTCAAGTGAAACTAGACACATTATGAATGGGATATTTTGCATTACTTTTTTCCCCCACAAACTCTTTCCCATGTTTTACACCAATAGCACACATCAGTTCTAAATCCACTGTCAGGCTTCATGTCAAGCAGCAGACATGATTATTTAGTGGAGGCAATAAATCTCATACAAACAGGATGGGCCTGGATGGTCCATGAAAGGCAGCAGGTTTGGAGGCTGGAACTAAACTAATTTTTCCCCAGGGATCATTCCCTTGCTCCCTAATTCATCATGGTGTCCTGTAATAGGACACATATAGGGGACCATGATATGCATAATCCCGAAAACAAAACCTCTATGTCTGGCCAAAGGCATTTTGCCTTGAATTGTCACATAGAAAATCATGCCACCCCATACTTAATTTCCCAGACCTTCTCATTCCAAAAGCCAAAGCTTGTAAGGTGATCCTGTGAAGATGAGACCAGGTACATGTGACACTACAAGTGAGTATTTTAAACCTTCCTCCTACTTTCCCCTGGGATGTATGGCCATTATACTAGGGGTCTGCACTAGCTTGTGCTAATCCCTGAAGACACAGAATGCCATTGTGGTCCACTGGTCAGAGTTTTGTTTTTGTTGTTATTGTTTTATGACAGAGTCTCACTTTGTAGCCCCCAGTAGAGTGCTGTGGCAATGTAGCTCACAGCAACCTCAGACTCCTGGGCTTGTTGTAGGCCAACAGCCGCCAAAAGACCCGAGTCTGACTTGGCCTGTCTCAGCCTTGGTCCCCAGTGTGCCCCCTCCCCATGGGGTTAATTCTGAGAACAGAATGAGGAAGGTCTCTTAGTTCCCACAGACTCCTAGCCACAGATAGAACAATGGTAAAAACTCACTCAAGCAGAGTTTCCCAGGTTACTGAGTTTCCCAAGCCAAGCTATCCCAGTGCCAACCGCCGTGCAGCAACCCCTCCCCAGCTGCCAACGCAGTATCCCCCTGAGTCAACTACCTGACTGTAACCCTGCCCCCCCACCTAACTGCCATGTTTTGCTTCTGTTATTGCGTGGCTTGGCACATAGCAACGAAAAAGGGTCTAAAAGGCTGCCTGCATTTCTATTCGGGGTCATTTAACCTTTGGGGCAGTAGTCTGCCTGCACAGGTATAAATAAATCACCACCTAATTTGTACCTAAAATGGAGTCCGTATTTTTCTTATGGGTGGTGAGAGTTACAATAGGTTCAAGTGATTCTCTTGCCTCAGCCTCCTGAGTAGCTGGGACTACAGACACCCTCCACAATGCCCAGCTATTTTTAGAGACCGGGTCTTGCTCTTGCTCAGGCTGGTCTCAGATCCATGAGCTCAGGCAATCTTCCCACCTTGCCCTCCCAAAATACAGGCGTGAGCCATCATGGCCAGTCAGAGTCCCCTTACACTATTGGCCACTTTGTGGTTATATCCCCAAGTCTTGAGTTCATAATTGGAATAAACACAAATTGGCAGCTGGAGAAATTCCCGCAGGTACTTCCTGACTTGAGGACTGAGGACACTGATGGCAGTTCCTCAAAAGGTTAAGCATAGAGTTACTATATGACCCCCCAATTCTACTCCTGGATAAAGACCAACAGAATTGAAAAACAGGTGTTTAGGGGGGCAGAGGAGGAGGGAGGGGCATTGGTGCATTCTCATCTAATGGGAACAATGTAAGGGCCTACCTATAAATGGCACACCTCCTGGGCAAGGAGCACAAATACAACAGGGACCTTACCTAACAAACACAAACATTCTAACCCAATCATTTGTACTCTCATATTTCGGAAATAAAAGAAAAAAAGATATTTAAACAAATACTTGTACATATATGCTTGTAGCAGAAACATTCACAATAGCCAAAAGATGGAACCAACCCAAATGTTCATTAACAGATGAAGAATGTATAAACCAAATGTGTTCTATTCATACGATGGAATCTTATTTTGCCATAAAAAATAATGAAGTACTGATACATACTACAATGGGGATAAACCTTGAAAGCATGTGCTAAGTGAAACAAGCCAGACACAAAAGGCCACATATTGTATTATTCCATTTATATGAACTACCCCAGATAGGCAAATCTAGAAATACAGAAAACAGGTAAGTGGTAGCCTACAGCTGGGAGGTTTAAGGGAATATGGGGCATGCCTGCTAATGGGCACAGGGTTTCTTTTTGAATTGGTAAAAACATTACAATCACATTGTGGTGATGGGTCCACCAATTTTTCAGACTTGTGGGATAGGATGAATGTTGTTGTTTACATATTTATAGTCAAATTCCTTGAAATTTGGGATCAGGCCATGGACAGAAACCCAGGGAATTTCTGTAACAATGCTTAAGGAATTAATTATTATTATTATTGAGACAGAGTCTCACTTTGTCACCCTTGGTAGAGTGCTATAGCATCATAGCTCACAGCAACCTCAAATTCTTGGGCTTGACTCAGTGCCTGTAGCTCAAGTGGCTCAGGCACCAGCCACATATACCAGAGCTGGCGGGTTTAATCCAGCCCAGACCTGCCAAACAACGATGACAACTCCAACCAAAAAATAGCCAGGCGTTGTGGCAGGCACCTGTAGTCCCAGCTACTTGGGAGGCTGAGGCAAGCGAATCGCTTAAGCCCAGGAGTTGGAGGTTGCTGTGAGCTGTGACGCCCTGGCACTCTACCCAGGGTGACAGCTTGAGGCTCTAGCTCAAAATAAAACAAAACAAAACACAACTCTTGGGCTCAAGCGGTCCTTTTGCCTCAGCCTCCAGAGTAGCTGGGACAATAGGCACCCACCGCGATGCCTGGCTAGTTTTATTTTATTTATTTTTTCTGTAGAGACAGAATCTCACTTTATCACCCTTGGTAGAGTGCCATGGCATCACACTGCTCACAGCAACCTCCAACTCCTGGGCTTAGGCGATTCTCTTGCCTCAGCCTCTGGAGTAGCTGGCACTACAGGCGCCCACTGCAACACCTGGCTATTTTTGTTGTTGTTATTGTTGTTGCAGTTTGGTCAGGGCTGGGTTTGAACCCACCACCCTGAGAATATGAGGCTGGTGCCCTACTCACTGAGCCGCAGGTGCTGCCCAGCCTGGCTAGTTTTAGAGGGGAGAGGGGAGTCTTGCTGTGGCTCAGACTGGTCTTGAACCTGTGAGTTAAGGCAATTCACCTGCCTCGGCCTCCCAGAATGCTGGGATTACAAGTGTGAGCCACCACGCCCAGGCGGAATTAATTACTTCTTACAGCCATAAGAATAAGATAACTTAAAACCAAGCTTTTATGTATTTACTTTTTTTTTTCTTTTCGTAGAGACAGAGTCTCACTTTATCACCCTTGGTAGAGTGCTGTGGCATCACACAGCTCACAGCAACCTCTAACTCCTGGGCTTGGGCGATTCTCTTACCTCAGGCACCTGAGTAGCTGGGACTACAGGCACCTACCACAATGCCCGGCTATTTTTCTGTTTTGCAGTTCGGCCGAGGCCGGGTTTGAACCCCCCACCTTTGGTATATGGGGCCGGTGCCCTAGGCGATGAGCCACAGGTGCCGTCCTGTATTTACTTTTTTCATTGAGACACAATCTCACTCTGGCACCCTTGGTAGAGTGCTTTAGCATCATAGCTCACAACAACCTCAAACTCCTGGGCTCAAGTGATCCTCTTGCCTGAGACTCCCAAGCACCTGCCACAATGCCTGGCTAATTTTTCTATTTTAAGTAGAAACAGGGTCTTGTTCTTGCTCAGGCTGGTCTCAAACTCTTGAGCACAAGAAATCCTCCCATTGGGCGGTGCCTGTGGTTCAGTGGGTAGGGTCCATATACCAAGGGTGGCAGATTTGAACCCGCCAAACTGCAACAAAAATAGCTGGACTTTGTGGTGGGCGCCTGTAGTCCCAGCTGCTCGGGAGGCTGAGGCAAGAGAATCATCTAAACCCAGAAGTTGGAGGTTGCTGTGAGCTGTGACGCCACAGCACTCTACCGAGGGCAATAAAGTGAGACTCTGTCTCTAAAAAAAAAAAAAAGAAAGAAAGAAAGAAAGAAAGACAGTCACCCACCTCTGTCTCCCAGAGTGCGAGTATTACAAGCATGAGCCAGGCTTAAAAACTAAGCTTTTATGTTTTAATCCATCATCTTTCCAAATTACAAAACTCAGTGAATTCACAGCCCTATCAGGTCTCTTAGTAGAAATTGGGGCATGATTAGAAAAGCAGAGAACTCTGAACATTGAAATGGTAATAAACAGAATTGGAAGAATTGGGAATCTCAAGAATCCCCAACTCTGACTTAGCCTCTATTTAACAACTCCCATCCCATATTCTTTATCTGAGTGAAGACTCTGTTACTGTCTCTCCTGAGGGAATTAGCAGGTGAAGAAAAAGCACATTCCCTTATAGGCATACCAGCTCTCCTGGTGTCTCACCCCGAATTCTCCAAACTTCTAACTAGAGTTAACCACTGCATTGCCTCAAGGGAACAATTTACAAAGTCCAAGGTAGTAGGAGAAAGCAGGCATTTGAAAAAAAAATAGGAGTTTGTAAATATGTACCAGTAAACAGGCAATACTTATGTAAATTATATTTGAAGGTTTTTTTTGGGTTTGTTTTGTTTTATTATGTTGTTTTTGAGACAGTCTCTCTTTTGCTCTGTGCAGAGCTTTGCCACCATAGTTCACAGAACCTCAAACTCCTGAGCTCAAGTGATCCACTTGCCTCAGCCTCCTGAGTAGCTGGAACTGATAGGGTCAAAATCCACCCAACTAGGGTGGACCCCCCCAAATTATCAAACCCTGCCCTCTCCCACTGGATGTCCCACTTAAGAAAGGTGAATGGATCAACCCCTACACTGTCCCACCTGGGAAAGGTAAATGGGCCAACCCCCTCCCTTCCAACCCAGGAAAAGGGTGAGTCCTGACTTGCACCTTCCTAACCTATTAAAATCCCCATTCACCATTACCCACGTGTGGATTTCTTCCCGGTTGGATATCTAGCTGCACTTGCTCTCTAAGTGGAATAAAGCCATTTTAATTGCATAAACCAGGCCTCCATTTTCCTTTCATCTTGCACCTTGGAATCATCTTCCAGCTTTGGCTCAGTAACCTTTCAGGGACTACAGGCATCCACCACAACCCCTGGCCAGTTTTTCTATTTTTAATAGAGACAAGGTTTTGCTCTTGAGAGAGGATACCCAAAAAGGGTGGGGTCTAGGAGAACAGTTCTCCTCAAGGAGACCACAAGGATACACTTGCAGAGTCCTTTCCCTGGTGACTCAGCTCTTGGGAATTTGTAAACTTAACTTCCTGGAACTTGGAAATTTCTAAGTTCTGTGAAATCCTATAATTCTGGAGGGGCTGGAATAACATCTCCCACTTGATTCAAACTGGCCAATAAGAAAGGTACCTGTGGGGTGGAACTTTTTGACTGTCGATAAAAAGGGAAAGACCAAGCCAGTCGGGGAGCATGGCCATTTGGAATTCTTCTATGCTGTAAGCTCCCTTCCTCTTATAAACATGGTGTTTGGGTGCTCTTTCTCTCCATTGGGCCTCATCTTCCTGCAACATTTTTTGGTTCCCTGACCAGGAAGCAAGATTACCCTTGGAGAGAACATGCACCTAGTAGTTGCCGCCAATCCTCCAGATACCCACGTGGGGGCCCCTGATCAGCCTGGGCAACATGAACCACTGAGCTCACCAAGGAGACAATTTGGCCTCCTTGTGTGGATACCTCAGCTAGGCAGAGAGAGGACCCCCTCGGAGGGTCTTCAAGGGGTCAAATACCAGGAGGAACTGGCAGGCAGGAACAGGTACCTACACAGGGAGATGTCTAAGGCAAGGTATGATCAACCTGGGGATCCAATTACAGTTTCAGTGGAAGAAGGAGCCTGATCAACTCCTTGGGCATTAGATTGCCGGCAGGTCTGTTGAGAGGTGTGTGAGAGTGTGTGGATGTGGTGTGACTGAGAGAACTCTGAGGGTGGAATTGGACCTCCCTTCACAGGGCCTAGGGGAGTGTGGGTTTGCCTCCTATGGCTACGTGGCAGCTTGAGTGGGATATCAAGGCTGCCCAGGTTAAGAAATGGGTTGGAATTGTATGCATGTGAGTGCTTGGAGAATGACTGAGATGGGTAACAATAGGTGGGGTTTGCCCCCCTCAATTCACAGGGTGAAACGAATGTGTGAGTGTGCCCTTCTTCCCTGCTTCAACATTTCCCCCTGGCTATTGTGAGAGAAACTGGAAGTTTCAGGTTTTCCAATTTTTGTCCTAGGTGGCAGCCATGTGGCCATGTGGGACTTCAGGGGAAATGAAAAGACAATAGAAAAGATGTTGTTGTAGTTTTGTTACTGGAATTTCTTCAATGAGTCTTTGGTCTCAGGAATTTGAGAATTGAGCCCATGGGCCACAGATCAGTGATAAAATGGTATTTTGTTGGACTGGGGGGCATGCAGAGGGAGTGGAGAGTGCCACAGCTATTGGCAGAGGGGCCATGCCTTGGAAAGTGTTGAAGTTCAGGTAGTCTGGTGAGCTCTGGATGGCCCTTGAGAATCTGGGGGAAAGAGTGTGAATCTCCTGCTGGCCAAAGCTGTATCCATATACGCAACAGGTCTCCAAGGTGAACAGCCTCTGGTGGGGGGGAGGAGGCCCAGATAGGAGGTATCCTACATGAGTCCTTTGTCTAGGGGTAAATAATTGGCCCTGAGAGATATTTTGGCCAGGAAGTGGTAGATGAAGAATACCTTTACAAACTGAATGGGTGTTCTAGCAAATGAATGAATGCAGCCCCTCACCTTGGACAAGGTTATTAGGTCTTTGCTGTGGTTTTAGTCTGGGGAAGGGATTAGGGTGTGTGCTCCTTAGTCAGGGTGGAGCCATCCAAAATGTTTGGGACTGCTTTGTTCATGACCTTGCTGGGGCTCAGAGGGTTTGTGCCTGGAGATGGGAGCTGAGCCTGAAAAATGGGGGTTCCCTATCCATCCCTGAGTGGAAAAATTCTGTATCAATGTTATATCTCAGAAAATGTCTCTCATTTGTAAAATGTAATAATTTGGTTGTTTAAATTGTTGGGGAAACTGAGTCTTTGTCAAAGAATAAGATTCTTGCCTTTTTAAACCTAATTATCAGTTTGGCTGAATGAATGGATAACTTCATGGTAAA
>CAUYON010004234.1:0-16539 GCA_963573935.1 Arctocebus calabarensis
AAAGTCTCCAGGGCAAACAAGACCCAAAGGTCCTCTTACCCATCGTTCATTTCATGTTTACAACTTTTACCTCACAGTTTTTTGAAACTGAGAGTATGAGAGGAGGTACATGCCACTGACATAATTTATTTTAATGATTCAGGCTTTCGCCTTGGGGTCAGGACTGTGAACGTGTAACTGTTCAATACAGGTGAAGGTGAAATGCTGAGTACAGGACATTTGCAGTGTGATAAATGCCATGTGTACCAGGCATGAAGCACGCCTTGGTCCTTGTATTTGATATGTCCTTCACAGCATACTTGCGAGCTAGTTTTTAATATATCACCCCACAGTGAGAAAATGGCAGTTTCAGACTTAGGAAATGTAAGAACAGACTCAGATCTCAGAACATCAGTGTTGGGAGTGAGTCTCCAGCTCACAGCCTGATTAGAACAATGATGTGGTAAAAGTCCCTTCCAGCACCAGCCAGGCTTCTCTCTAAGAGCCTTACCTTTGTCTTGGCCATTGCTGCTGGGGACCAAGCCATTCACCACGGCTTTGGAAGCATCACATTCTGAAAGGAAAAAAAGAACAGGAGGCTTGTGAATTTTCCTCCCCAGCATTTAATGAGTCTTGTGTGGAACATGGTGCTGGGGAGACAGAGTTGGGAGACAGCACAGGGGTCCCACACTCAGGGACCCCGGAGTGTTCCATCCACCTCCCCTCAGCCACTCTGGGGGTTTCTTCAAGCCCGGGGGTAGGCTGCTTAGCGCATTGCAGGGGAGGGAGTTCTGGGAATGCTGCATGGCCTGAACCAGGAGAGGATGAAAAGCTGCTTGGGGACAGAAGTACACTCAGGGTAACATGAATTCTCCTGCTTCCTTGCTATGGCTTCCTTCCTGACATTTAAATAATCTGCTTAACTCCCGAAAAATGGCATCTCCAACCTGTCTAAGGCCTATCTACTCCCTCGAAGGCAGCTCAGATTCATCCCTACATGCCCAGCCTACAATGTGTCAAACAAACAGAAAGAAGCCTCAGGCTCCTGGACACTTCCCTTCAGCCACCTCCCCCGAACACCGCACCTATCAAAGTCACACTGTCCTGCCTGTGAAGTGTCCTTAATCATACGCTGCCTCCCCAGCCTGGTTCAGATGCTTGTGTCACCATGCAGGGACAACGTGGCTTCCTGGCTGCTCCCCCGTCTCCTCTCCATCCTCCCTCTAACCTGAGCCTCAGCCCTCCCCAGGTTAAAAAGCTCCAGGGTACAAGACAGAGGGAAAGAAAATGGGATTCCACAATCTGATTTTCTAAAATCTCTTTACTTGAAATACACCTTTATTTCGTCTCAGTTTCAAAGATAAAAATTTGGGGATTTAGTATGAATTATAAAGTAGGAGTTACTGGCAGCACCCAGGGCCACGTGAAGGGGGAAAGAAGGTGCATAGTCTCTTCACATACCACAAAAGCACTCAAGGAATTCGGGAAAAGTCAAGTCCCTTCCTTTGCAAAGAGGAACTCTGGGCTGATACCAGCAAGACCTCATACCTTAGACATATTGTTCAGCACTTTAAAAGCACTGCCTCGCTTAAACCTCACAAAATCCTAAGGAATTGGTGTTTTGATTATGTTCATTTTGCAGAAGAGAAAGCAGAGAAGGGTCCACTACAGACTCAAGACCACAGTCAATGCATGATGAGGCCAGGTGTGGTCCTGAGCTGTTCCACCCTGGAATCCTTCTAGATCCTAATCATATGCTATCTTCCTTCCAATTGGACTAATAAGGTACTACACACAAATAAATGGAAAAGGCTTGTATTCAATCCGCAGAGGTCATGAAATAGTGTAGGATTAAGAGGCCCCTGAAAGAGATATCCAAATTGTCATCCCCCACCCTCAGCCCTGTATGTCTCCAGGGACCCCAGGGCATGCTCAGAGTCAAGGCAATCCTTAATCTCCAGATGGAAACTTCCCTGGCTCCAGTTCTGGGCTGGACTGCTGACACTCTCAGCTACACAATGAGCAGTGATCTGTTCCCATCTCTGTCTTCCCTATCCTGTGTTTTCTCCCCACTTCAAACCTAAAAATACTCAAAACTAGTTATCTGTGTAGGTTTTGCTTTTTTTTTTCCTTAATCAAAGGCAAAACAAAAGAGTAAGCAAACCAGCCAAACCAGATGATGGAAGTATTAGATTAGTTCACACCCTGGGTTAATTATGATCAGTTTGTTGACTTTTACTGCAGTCACCTGGATTAAGAACTGCCACTGGCTCGGCGCCTGTGGCTCAACGGGCTAAGGCACCAGCCACGTACACCTGAGCTGGCGGGGTCGAATCTAGCCCGGGCCTGCCAAACAACAATGACGGCTGCAACCAAAAATGGCTGGGCGTTGTGGCGGGCGCCTGTAGTCTCAGCTACTTGGGAGGCGGAGGCAAGAGACTCGCTTGAGCCCAGGAATTGGAGGTTGCTGTGAGCTGTGATGCCATAGCACTCTATCCAGAGTGACAGCTTGCGGCTCTGTCTCAAAAATAAAATAAAATAAAATAAAAAATAAAAAGAACTGCCATTGAGGTGTATACATATGTCAAAATTTATCAAATTGTATATGTACGATATCTACAGTTTATTATAGGCCAATTATATCTCAATAGTGGTAAAAGAGCCTAATGAAAAGATTAGACTTGGCACATGCAAAGTGTTTAGCATAGTAGGCATTCAAAAAATCGTTAACAATGACAATGATGATGGTGATGAAGATGATTTATGACAAAACTTTGGCCATTGCCCAAATTCCAAAAAGAGAAAATACTGCTGGGGGCTTCAGAGTACATGGAAAATCTGGTTACTCTGCCCAGTTTTGTAGATTGGACAAAAGAAGGACAGGGTTTAAAATCACTTACCAGAGCTCATGGTGGTCACAGGACAAGTCTTCTGAAACTGGGGTTCTGAACTGCTCTGCAGAAAAGCAAACACCATACAGGGGAATCAATGGCAGGCCCAAGGTTAACATTTTAAATGCAGACTCTATAACCTTTGACAAAGTAGATAAAGTAGTTGCTTGGCCATGTACTATCACGACCTTGGATACATCAATCAACCTCCTTGGTCTCAGTTTTGTCACCCATACTTGTATGCTATGCAAGATCTCTTCCAGTTCTAACATTCTACGAAAAACTTCAAGCTTTAATAAACACACGTGGTTCAAGAAGGAGATAAAAGGGAAAAATGCATTTTAGGAGAAAGAGACAAAATTATAACACAAACCACATTATCAGAAGCCGATAATAATAAAGAATGCTTACATGTCTATAAACACAAGGCAAAGTTCTAAGTGCTTTAAATATATTAATGCATTTGTTCCTCTCAACAACCCTGAGGTAAATTCTAACATCATAATAAGGAAACTGAGGCACAGAGTGGAGCAGTGATGCAGCTTGGCTGTCATGGGGGGAAAGTTGATACTGGAACTCAGACAGCTGACTCCCAGGCCCAGGCTCCAGGTACCACACACACTGGTGTTCAAATGGATAACCCCTCGATTTAGTAAGGTTTCAAATCAAACACAGCTTAAATTATACTGGCAATGCCCTAATATATATCCAGAAGATCTTTTTTGAGTTATAGTTTGCACACAACCACATGTACCTATTTTAATTGTACAATTTGATGACTTCTAACAAACACATATATCCTACAACACAATGACAATATACAGTATTTCCCTTACCCAAACAAGTTCCCTCATGCTCCCGGAAAAGTTTCCTTATTCCTCTCTATAGTCATGTACCTTTCCAAGGTCCTGTTAACCACTAACCTGCTTTCTGCCACTATAGTTTTACCTTTTCTAGGATTTTGTAGAAATAGTGTGATAGTATATGCAATCTTTCATGCCTAACTTCTCTTGCTCAGCATAACGCTTTTCTTTTTTTTTTTTTTTTTTTAGGTACAGCCTCAAGCTGTCACCCTGGGTAGAGTGCTGTAGCATCTCAGCTCACAGCAACCTCAAACTCCTGGGCTTAAGTGATTCTCTTGCCTCAGCCTTCCAAGTAGCTGGGACAACAGGCACCTGCCACAACGCCTGGCTATTTTTTGTTGTTGTAGTTGTAGTTGTCATTGTTGCTTGGCAGGCCCAGGTTGGATTTGAACCCACCAGCTCTGGTGTATGTGGCTGGCACCTTAGCCGCTTGAGTGACAGGTGCCAAGCCAGCATAATATTTTTGAAAAGTAACTAGCTATATGTGTGTGGGTCATTTTCTGGATTTTATTCTGTTCCATTGAGCTTATTTTTATCTAATAACTCACTGTCTTGATTACTATAGCTTTATATAGTCTTGAAGTTAGGTGGTGTGTCTTCCAACTTGATTCTTTTTCGAAATTGTTTTAACTCTGAGAGCTGAGGCTAATGGATTGCGTGAGCTCAGGAGTTCAAGACCAGCCAGAGCAAGAGAGAGACTCCATCTCTACTAAAAACAGAAAAACTAGCAGCTGGGCATTGTGGCAGGCACCTATAGTCCCAGCTACTTGGGAGGCTGAGGCAGGAGGATCACTTGAGCTGAGGAGTCTGAGATTGCTGTCAGCTAGGCTGATGCCATGGCACTCTAGCCAGGAGCAACTGAGTGAGACTCCGTCTCAAAAAAAAAAAAAAAAAAGAAAAAATTGTTTCAGTTATTTGAAGTCCTTTGCATTTCCATGTAAAGTTTAAGACCATATTATCAAAGAAAGCACTCCTTCACCCAAAGTCTGTTGGAATACTGACTGGGATCATGCTGGATCCATACATAGACTAATCTGGGGGAAACTAACAGTTTAATAATATTGACTCTTCTGATTCATGAATATAGCCTATCTCCCCCTTTGTCCATGTCTTCTTTGATTTCTCTCAGCAATGTTTTATAATTTTCAAAGCACAGGTCTTGCATATACTGTGAATAGTGAGCTCTTACTGAATACATGTGAAGGTCATATAGTCTGAAAAGCAAGTCCTCAGAATATGTAGAACCTTGAATTTAAAGTGTGATCACAGAGACCAAAAGCATTGGCATTAGCTGGAAACTTATTAAAAATGCAGGAACTAAAAAAAAAAAAAATTCAAAAACTCAAACTCCACCCTATAGCTATTGAATCAGAATTTGCATTCTGACAAGATTCCAGGTGCTCCTTTTGCACTTTAAAACATGGGGGACAATTATATAGAGAAAATTCTTAGTTTGTATATTGTATAACTGGGATGTCAAAATTTGGTATAAGGGTCTGCATAGGAGACATGCTTTAGTTTCCTTTTTTAAAAAGTTAAAGTTGGGTGCTGGTATCCTTTCTGGATAGTTGCCCTGCTTATTGTCCTTGGAACTGACAGTAGAGGGCAAAGGGTAAAAAGGAAATCATTCTAAGTCATTCACTGCAGCCCAAATCAGCAGTAACTTTGCCTTTGTCACTGTCAAGTACACCTGAGACTACCCATGAGCCTCTTCCCTGTCCCCCCAGTGTCCTCTAAGCTGTGGAGACATTTGTTCTTTCAGTCTAGGAACCTGTTATTTAGGTGCCCTTGTGTTTTCCAATCCTAGTTCTTTGATACAATTTACCTCCCAGGACCAAAAGGGCTATTGTGGTATTATCCAAATGCTTTTATTTTATAAGTAATTTTCATGATTAATTTTATTATGTTAAGGTTTTAGTTGACTCATTTTTTAAAGCATGATTGAAGAAATCTTTTTAATTCAACTGTGAAGTTAACAGAAATTTTTATTACTTTACAGGTCTTTCTAAACTTAAATGCATAAATAACTTGCACACAGTGACAAATACAATATGTGGATAACTTTGTTTTCTAATTTTTTAATTAAGTATTTCATGAATATTCTTCTACTTTTCTGACACAGCACATCCATTTTAACAGTTGTATAATATTTCATTACAATCATATCTTATAATCCATTTACTAATTCCCTCTGTACAGATTAATATAATTCATCTTAATATTAAAAATAAGCACAAAGCACATAGCATTCTTAGGCTGGGAAAAAAATAATGAATGTCTTATGAACCAAACAAAGGAGGATAAAGGGTGAGATCACACTTGTGGTGCATATTTGAAGGGTCAGGAGAAAACTTCCAAATACGGATCAAAAATATTTTCACATAGTAAATGAGAAAATCCCATGAATGTTATGTCAATCAGGTTGATGAAAATATCTCAGATTATATGTGAAACCTGCACACTGAACCCCATGATTGAATTATTGTACATAGCTATGATTCAATTAAAAAAAAATTAAGTAGAATGCCTTCCTATTTGCCTCAACAAAAAAAGTAGTCATCTGTTCACTTCTCATTGAACAATCTTCCTTCATCTGTAGTTTTTCTTTTTGGAAGTTCTGTTTTCTTTTGGGATGTTGTAGAAGCCAGGCTGGGATCTAAAAAAAAACAAACTAACTAATAATAGGCAGAACAAGATGGTGACTAGAGCCATCTTAGCAGCCACCCAGAATGAGATAGGGGAGAGAGGACTCCAGCCACCTCTGGCTGGGCTGTCCTGCCCGGAAACATTCTGGGGGCATAGTGAAGCAATAGTGAAGGAGGTCAGGAGTAGTGGAAGACCAGCACAAAAGGCAAATGCCTGGGTGAGGGCAGAGACTGGCCAGCCCTCTGGTGGAGGGATAGTGAGACAAGTAAGGCCTGTCCTATAATTTTTTGCTGGACTTCAGTGCTTTGTCAGAGCTGCCTTTGGAAGGGCTTAAGTGAGTTAGTGAATTTGAACAGTGACCAGTGGTCAAAATTAAATCACCAGTGGGGTGGAACTCTCATATATTCCTCTACTAGCAGGGTGCTACCATTGTGGGAGATGCACCTGGGAGGAACAACCCATAGGGTCCTAGTGCACTGCCAGCTCTGGCACACCTGCTGAGCTCAGGCAGCTACACTTAGGGTGAGTTGGGCACCTCCTGCACTCCTGGGAAAGCCACTTCGTGGCCAAGGGGCCCTATTTGGAAGGTTGAGGTGTGTTTCCTAAGTAGTCTAGCAAGTGCTTCAGGCTCCCAACCCCATGGGGATTGAATGCTAGCAAAGTGACCAATCACTTATTGAGGGCAAATAAATTAGGAAGAAGGGACTGGGTCTCTTTGGCAACTAGATAGTGGCTTCTGGCCCCCATCCTATACAGTAGTATCAGCAGGTATGTTTTACATCTCTTAACACCACAGCACCACTTGGCATCCAAGCAATATATTGCAATGTATACTTTTTTTTTTTTCTCTTTTTTCCTGTCTTCTTGAAGCACTAACTGGTGTCCAGGTAATATATTGCAATATATTCCTTCTTGTTCATTTCCTTCCCTGTAATATATTACCTGGACACCAGTTAGTGTCATATGTGTGTGTGCGTATGTGTGTATTCTTTTTTAATTTTCTAATTTTATCCTTAGTTTTTAGTTTTTTTATTTTGTTTTATTTTTTCATTTTTATTTCCTTCAACAACAACAATTCTACTTTTGCTACAGTTTTTCTGACTCTTTTATTCTTTATCTATTTCTCTCTTTTTTTTTTTTCTCTCCTTTGCTGGAGATTTTTCTACTTTTCTCATCTTTCCCACATAAATATCTCAAACAGTAACTAATATATGCCTTTTTCATTTTTATATCTTATATAGTTTTATTTTTAATTTTCTTCCTCTCTTTTTATTTCTTTTTTTTTTTCTGGTCTGTATTGTTCTATTTCGTTCTATATTCTATTTATGGGACAGAACCTCATTATGAGGCCTAGGCTGGGATATCACAGCATTGCTCTGCCTCCAGGAGGCCTTGAACCTCTGGGCTAGGCTGTCCTTCTAGCTTTAGCCTGTGGAAGACAGTATTGGTAGGTACCCACTATGACATACTGCTGATTTTTTTCTACATTTGGCAGAGGTGTGGTCTTGCTTTTACTCAGGCTAGTAAGGAACTCCTGACCTCTAGGGACACTCAACCTGCTCCCTGCCAGAGTCCTAGAATTGTGGGTGTGGGTTAAAGCACCATGCCAAACACCACTTTTTCTCCTTTCTCTCTCTTTCTATCCTTCTCTCCTTTTTCTTAATTTTTTCTTTTTGCTCCCCTTTTTTTCTCTTTCTATTTTTCTTTCTTTTCTCCCCTCTCACTCTTTCCTCTTCCTTTTGGCCCTATACCAAAATGACACTGCAACACCTAAACACAGAGAATCAAGGTAATTTAAAGTGAAGGAGGAAGTGAGAGGAAAAAGTAGGAGAAGGAAATGAACAAAAATAAAACACACATGAGGAAGAACCAACAAGAAAATTCTGGCAAAATGAAAAACCAGAACAGTGCAACTCCCCCCAAGGGACCATGAGGTAGCTAGCACAGATGATTCCACATATAAAAAAATAATGGAAATCACAGACAGGGAGTTTAAAATGTGAATGGTAAAAAACAATGAAGGGAATTAAACAGAAAGTGGAAAATCAACAAAAGAAAATCCAAAGAAAGGATGGTTCCTGTAGCTCAGTGGGTAGGGCACTGGCCACATACACCAATGCTGGAGGGTTCAAGCCCAGCCTGGCCTGCTAAACAACGACAAATGCAACCAAAAAAAAAAGACTCGGTGCCTGTAGCACAGTGTTTATGGCACCAGGCACATGTACCAAAGGTGGTGGGTTCAAACCCAGCCTGGGCCAGCTAAACAACAATGACAACTCCACAAAAAATAGCTGGGTGTTTTGACAGACACGTGTAGTTCCAGCTGCTTGGGAGGCTGAGGCAAGAGAATCTCTTAAGCCCAACAGTTTGAGGTTGTTGTGAGCTGTGACACCACAGCATTCTACCAAGAACAACATAGTGAGACTCTGTCTCCAAAAAAATAAAAAAGAAAAGAAAAAGAAAATCCAAAAACAGACCCAAATAATGAATGAAAGACAAGAAATGAGAAAGCATATAGTGAAGCCTGAGGGATTGAAAGAGTCAATCAGGGAAATTAAAGATGCATTAGAAATTATCAATAACAGGCTCAGCACCCATAGCACAATGGTTATGGCATCAGCCATATGCACTTAGGCTGGCAGATTTGAACCAAACCTGGGTTCAAAAGAACAATGACAACTGCAACAAAAAAGTGGTGGTGCCAGTAGTCCCAGCTACCTATAAGGCTGAGGCAAGAAAATTGCTTAAGCTCAAGAGTTTGAGGTTACTGTGAGCTGTGATGCCAAGGGTGACATAAGGAGACTCTGTCTTCAAAAAAAAAGAAAGAAAGAAAGAAAAGAAATTATCAATAACAGATTAGACCATGGAGAAGAGAGAATCTCAGAGCTACAGGATAAGGCTCTGAGCTATACCAGTCATTTAAAGAGGATGGTTAAAGTTCCCAGCTACTATGGTGTTATAGGATGGCACATTGCTCTCACAGAACTAGACAGATCCTCTAAACAGACACTAAACAAAAAAATAAAGAAGAGACTTAAATGTGACCCTAGAAGAAATGGCTTAAGAGACATATATAAGACATACCATCCCCAAACTAAAGAATATATTTATTCTTTTATCAGCCCATGGAACATACTCCAAAATAGATCATATCCTAGGACAAAAATTAAACTTCAATAAAATTAAAAGAATTAAAATTATACCTTGTATCTTCTCAGACCACAAGGCAATAAAGGTGGAACTCAACTCCAACAAAAATGTCCCTCCCCACCCAAAGGGATGGAAATTAAACAATCTTATGCTGAATGACATTTGGGTCAAGGAAAAGATAGACGGAGAAATTATTAAATTCCTCAAACATAACAATAGTGAAGCCACAAGCTACCAAAAACTGGGATACTGCAAAAGCAATCCTACAAAGGAAATGTATCTCATTAGATGCCTAAATCTGAAAAACAGCACATTAACAACCTAATGAAGCATCTCAAAGGAAGAGCAATACAATCCCAAATCTAGCAGAAAAAAAAAGAAATAACCAAAATTAAATGAGAAATAAATGAAATTGAAAACAAAAGAATCATTGGGGGAGAGGGGGCAGAGGCAAGATGGCCGACTGGAGCCAGCTTTCCACAGAGGCTCCCGTCCAGAAGGAGAGTTAAAGAACAGAAGTTTAGCAAGTAAGCTGATGGTTTGGAGCTAAGCCAAGAGAGAAGGCTGAAAAACACACATCAACCCTGCTGAAGAGAGCTGTGACCTCAGGGATACAAACAAAAGTTACAAAATCCATCACCAAGTGGACAGGAGTCCCCTCCCCCATGAGAATGGCTTGCAATATACTTTCTACAAACAAGCAAGCAGAGTTCAAACGACCTCCCATTGTATCCCACAGGAGAGACCCTCTAAAAACCGGACCTCCTTTCCCTCCTCTCCTGCCAGGCATAAAACTGTATATATTCTCTACCTGCAATTCTGAACTCCCAGTGTTGCAGGAAGATAAGGCCCAATGGAGAGAAAGAGCACCCAAACACCATGTTTATTCACCAGCTGGGAGCGTACTGCATAGAAGAATTCCAAATGGCTGAGCTCCCCATCTGGCTTGATCTTTCCCTTTTGATCAACAGTCAAAAATTTCCATCCCAATAGTTCCCTTCTTATTGGCCAGTTTGAATCAAGTGGGAGATCCTAGTCCAGCTCCTACAGAACTACAGTATTTCACAGAACTTGGAAATCTCCAAGTTCCAGGAAGTTAGGTTTACAAATTCCTAAAGGCTGAGTCACCATGGAGAGGGCCCTGCAAGTGTATCCTTGTGCTCTCCTTGATAAGACCTATTCTCCCAGACCTCACCCTCTTCAGGCGTCCTCTCTCATTCCCCCCTTTTGAGACTCCAATATATTTTAATTTGGGGTCTCAATATCAGCTTGTTTCTGCAGGTGCCGATATTAATTACTTATTAGCACTGAGGTCTTAGGGGCTGTGACTTCTTGGATTCTCTACTCAGGCCTTAATAGTACCATGGCGGGCTATTATACATACTTTTTTACTTTTCCCTGTGACATTTCCCCCCCCTTTTCCTAAAGTCCAAAAGTCCAATTAAGACAAGTCCCTCAAGGAGTTTCCTCAGGCTCCAGACGTCCATTGACCAGCCAGCTCCCAGTATGTGGCTGGAGCAGGGCATGTTGACTTTCCTAAAAGTTACCTTTACTTCCCAAGGGGCAGTGAAGTCCTATTCAGGCAGCTGTGATGACTCCAGGTGAGGATTCCTTCCACCTTCATTGCTGGGCATGTGGTCAGGATGATGGTGGACAGTCCTCTCTGGTTTCAGGGGGACCAGTTTCTAATTCTAGACCTAGACTTGGTCTGCTTGATCCTCCTGAGAGAAAGGATGTACAGACACAAAAGACTAAACAGAACACAGTAAATTATCCCAGTGGAGATGTTCCTTGCTATTCTAGGGTTTTTGTCTATTCAGTTCAGTCTTCCCCAGTTTTTTTAGGAGTTCCTACTAAATTGCAGAGGATTGACAGAGGCCTCTTTGAATAACACCAGTGGCAAGCCTGTATTCATTTAAGCTTTGCTTCCTGGCAATTTCTGCTCTTACGGTCCTGTTCATGCATTTTACTCTGTCTAAACTTAGAGGCCTATAAGTTATTCAAAACTTTAGCTTATTATTTGCACTAGTTCTGTTATGAAGGCTAGCCCATTGTCAAGTTTAAACCAGAGTGGCAACCTAAACCATGGGATGATTTCTCTGGGCAATATTTTATGACTTCAGGAGTCTTTTTATCCTGATGGGGAAGGCTTTTACCTCTTCCAAGTCTGATAGACCATCACCAGCAAGTACTTGTTCCCTCTAAACCTGGGCATTTCAGTAAAGTCTACCTGGAAGTCCTTGAAGGGTGTTGCTCCATACCACTGGATTCCTGGAGGTACCATCAGTCTTTGGCGTGCAATGAACTGGCTGTAGGTGACACACTGTAGACTGACAGTTTTGGCCAGGGCTGCCAGGTGGGAGATGTAGAAGTACCGGCCCAGCAACTTCATCAAATACTCCTGTCACCACGGTGGCTTCTAGAACCCAGGGAACTGCTACTCATCCATCTGGTATCTTTATCCATCCTCCCTCTGCTTCCTGGCTCCCCTCCACTGCCAACCATTCCTTCTCCTCTCGGGAGTAGATGATGTCATCACTGGAACCCATGGGATGAGGGGAGCCACTTGGGACACCTGGTATGGTTTGGATGCAGCCCTTTTTGCCTCTGTACCGACCCTAGTGTTCCCTTTAGTAATGGTGGAAGCTTCTCCTTAATGTCTACAACAATACATCAATCACTACCATCTTCTGGGGTTTCCATACTGCCTCTAGCAACTGAAGTATCTCCTGCTGATACTTAACATCCTTTTCCCCAGAATTTAATAGTCCCTTCTCCTTGTATGATGCCCTGAGTACTTGGAGAGTCAGAAAAGCATTCATATTTTTCCTTTGACTTAGTTCTAAGGCTCGAGTCAAGGCAATTAACTCAGGGTTCTGAGTCAATGTTCCTTGGGGTAGGGGCTTAGCCTCTACAGTCTCTGTTAAGGTGACCGCTGCATACCCAGCCCACCGATCACCTTGCACCGTCTGGTAAGTGCTTGAGTCTACATACAAGTCCCAGTTTACAACTGTCCATGGCTGGTCATGTAACTCAGGTCCGCTAGAATACGCATTATCTACAACTTCCATACAGTCATGCTCAGTCTCTCTTCCACTGACTGGAAGGAGCATGGCTGTTCAGGGTATTCTCATATTAGAGAGCCAAAAATGTCCTTTAGTGTCCATTAAAGTGACCACAGAGTGGGGTACTTTCACTCTGAGATCCTTCCCTAGAGTCAGCTTATTGTCTTCTTGCACAAGGAGAACCATAGCAGCTAGAGCCCATAGGCATGGTGGCCACCTTTCACCACTCCATTCAACTTGTTAGAGAGGTAAGCTACAGGTCTTGGCCAGGACCCAATCAGCTGGGTTAACACACCTACAGACATCTTTCCTCTCACTGAGATAAACAGAGTGAAGGGCTTTGCCAAGTCTGGTAGCCTAAATGCAGGTGTATTTAAATCAGCCTCACTTTTAGCTAGGAGAAGGCATGTTCCTGTTCTCCCCATTCTAAGGACTCTCCTTCCTCTCCTTTAGTTGCCTCATACAAGGGCTTAGCCAAGACAGCAAAGTTGGGGATTCAAAGACGACAAAAGCCGACTGCGCCAAGGGATTCCCGAACCTGCTTTCGGCTCTTGGTGGTGGGGAGGCGATTAATGACCTGCCAATGTTCCATGCCTAGAGTCCTCTCCCCCTGCTGAATAATAAATCCTAGATAACATACTTGCTGCTTGCAAATCTGGGCCTTTCATTTGGACGTTATGTAGCCACATACCTCTAGATGTCATTAAAGACAGTCCATGCCTCAGGTGCAGCCCTCCTGGGTAGGGACTTGAAGAGAACTTCTCTGAAGAAGATAGGCGCACAGCCTACAGGCACATGAAAAAATGTTCATCATCCTTAATCATCGAGAAATGCAAATCAAAACTACTTTGAGATATCATCTAACCCCAGTAAGATTAGCCCACATCACAAAATCCCAAAACCAGAGATGTTTGCGTAGAAGAGGAGAAAAGGGAACACTTCTACATTACTGGTGGGAATGCAAACTAATATGTTCCTTTTGGAAAGATGTTTAGAGAACACTTAGAAATCTAAAAATAGACCTGCCATTTGATCCTATAATTCCTGTACTAGGTATATATCCAGAAGACCAAAAATCACATTATAACAGAGATATCTCTACCAAAATGTTTATTGCAGTCCAATTCATAATTGATAAGTCATGGAGGAAGCCCAAGTGCCTATCATCCCACAAATGGACTAATCATCACTATTGATTTATACCATGGAATATTATGCAGCCTTAAAGAAAGATGGAGACTTTATCTCTTGCATGTTTACATGGATGGAACTGGAATGTATTCTTCTTAGCAAAGTATCTCAAGAATGGAAGAAAAAGTATTCAATGTACTCAGCCCTACTAAGAAGTTAATTTATAGCTTTCATATGAAGGCTATAACCCAATTATAGCACAAGAATATGGGGAAAGGGACAAGGGAGGAGAGAGGGAGGATGGGTGGAGGGAAGGTAGTTGTTGGGGCCACACCTACAGTGCATCTCAGAGGGGTACAGGTGAAACTTACTAAATGCAGATACAAATGTCTTCACACAATAACTAAGAAAATGCCATGGAGGCTATGTAAAACAGTTTAATGAAAATATTTCAGATTGTATATGAAACCAGCACATTGTACCCCATGATTGCACTGATGTACACAGCTATAATTTAATTTCAAAAAAAAAAAAAAAAAAAAGAATATGAGGAAAGGGGCAAGGGAGGAAGGAGAGGGAAGAGGATGGATGGAAGGAGGATAATTGGTGGCCACACCCATGGTGCATCTTGGAAGGGTACAGGTGAACCTTACTAAATGCAGAATATAAATGTCTTAACACAGTAACTAAGAAAATGCCATGAAGGCTATGTTAACCAGGTCAATGAAAATATTTCAAATTGTATATAATACCAGCACACTGTACCCCGTGATTACATTAATGTATACCACTAAGATTTAATAAACAAACAAAAAAGACTCAATTCTCAGAAACAAATTCAATAAGTATGTTGTGAGTCATATACAACTCATATGGCAAGCAGTGTAAAAATTGATTCTAACACTTTAGGAGTTGCATATAACTCACACATATAACAAATTTATCATTAAATTCAAAAGGATCATTTTCTTTCTGAGATTTGTATTCTATTTTTGTAAAACACCTTGGCCCTGGGGGTGGGGAATATCCATACTCCCGGGCAGCGCCAGTGGCTCATAGGATTAGGGCACCAGTCCTATATGCTGGAGGTGGCAGGTTCAAACCCAGCCACAGCCAAAGACTGCAAAAAAAAAAAAAGTCCATACTACCCAAAGCAATGCACAATTTTAATGCAATCCCTATTAAAACTCCACTGTTATACTTTAAAGATCTGGAAAAAATAATACTTCATTGTATATGGGATCAGAAAAAACCTCGAATAGCCAAGACATTAGACATTACTCAGAAATAAAAACAAAGCAGGAGGAATTATGCTACCAGACCTCAAACTATTCTATAAATTGATAGTGATCAAAACAACATGGTACTGGCACAAAAACAGAGAGGTAGATGTATAGAACAGAATAGAGAACCAAGAGATGAACCTAGCTACCTACCATTATTTGATCTTTGACAAGCCAATTAAAATATTCAGTGGGGAAAAGATTCCCTATTTAACAAATGGTGCTGAGAGAACTGGCTGGTGACCTGTAAGAAGACTGAAACTGGACCCACACCTCTCACTATTAACTAAGATAGACTCTCACTGGATTAAATATTTAAACTTAAGACATGAAACTGTAAAAATACTAGAAGAAAATGCAGGGAAAATGCTTGAAGAAATCGGCCTGGGCAAATATTTTATGAGGCGGACCCCCTGGGGAATTGAAGCAGCATCAAAAATACACTACTGGGACCTGATCAAACTAAAAAGTTTCTGTACAACCAAGAGCACAGTAAGTAAAGCAAACAGACAGCCCTCATAATGGGAGAAGATATTTGTAGGTTATGTCTCTAACAAAGGTTTAATAACCAGAATCCACAGAGAACTCAAACATATTAGCAAGAAAAGAACAAGTGATCTCATCTCAGGGTGGGCAAAGGACTTGAAGAGAAACTTCTCTGAAGAAGATAGGCACACAGCCTATGGACACAAGAAAAAATGTTCATCTTCCTTAATCATCAGAGAAATGCAAATCAAAACTACTTTGAGATATCATCTAACCCCAGTAAGATTAGCCCACATCACAAAATCCCAAAACCAGAGATGTTGGCGTAGATATGGAGAAAAGGGAACACTTCTACATTACTGGTGGAAATGCAAACTAATATGTTCCTTTTGGAAAGATGTTTAGAGAACACTTAGAGATCTAAAACTAGACCTGCCATTCGATCCTATAATTCCTATACAGGTATATATCCAAAAGACAAAAAATCACATTATAACAAAGATATCTGTACCAGAATGTTTATTGCAGCCCAATTCATAATTGATAAGTCATGGAAGAAGCCCAAGTGCCCATTGACCCATGGATCAATAAATTGTGGTATATGTACACCATGGAATATTATGCAGCCTTAAAGAAAGATGTAGACTTTACAACTTACATGTTTACATGGAAGGAGCTGGAACATATTCTTCTTAACAAAGTACCTCAAGAATGGAAGAAACAGTATCCAATGTACTTAGTCTTACTATGAAACAAATTTTGTAAGAAAGCTATAACCCAATTATAGCCCAAGAAGAAGAGGAAAGGGGAGAGGGAGAAGAGGGGAGGGGAGAGGATGGGTGGAGGGAGATTAATCGGTGGGACTACACCTATGGTGCATCTTTTTTTTTTTTTTTATTGAGACAGAGCCTCAAGCTGTCACCCTGGATAGAGTGCTGTGGCGTCATAGCTCACAGCAACCTCTCCTGGGCTCAAGCGAGTCTCCTGCCTCTGCCTCCCAAGTAGCTGGGACTACAGGCACCTGCCACAATGCCCAGCTATTTTT
>CAUYON010004236.1:0-12924 GCA_963573935.1 Arctocebus calabarensis
AGATCTGCCATTCGATCCTATAATTCCTTTATTGGGTATATATCCTGAAGACCAAAAATCACATCATAATAAAGATATTTATACCAGAATGTTTATTGCAGCCCAATTCATAATTGCTAAGTCGTGGAAGAAGCCCAAATGCCCATCAACCCATGAATGGATTAATAAATAAAGAAAGATGGAGACTTTACCTCTTTTGTGTTTACATGGATGGAGCTGGAACATATTCTTCTTAGCAAAGTATCTCAAGAATGGAAGAAAAAGTATGCAATGTACTCAAATTAGATTAATATGAATCTAATTTATAGCTTTCATATGAAGGCTAAAACCCAATTATAGCACAAGAATACAGGGAAAAGGGAAAGGGAGGGGAGGGGAGAGGGGAAGATGGGTGGAGGGAGGGCAATTAGTGGGATCACACCTACGGTGCATCTTAGCAGGGTACTGGTGAAACTTATTAAAGGTAGAGTATCAATGTTTTTATATAGTAATCAAGAAAATGCCATGAAGGCTATCTGTAACAGTACGATCAAAATATTTCTGACTGTATATGAAGCACATTGTGCCCTATGATTGCACCAATGTACACAATTATGATTCAATAAAATTATTTTTAAAAATTACTGAATCAGAGCAATGAATTATCATTTATAAATTTCTTGTTAAACTTGCAAGAGTGGAAGAGAAATCAGAGACATGTTAGCCCAAGTTTATGTGGATAATGCCATGTTATACACTGGATAACAGCATTGTATATAAATGGATGAAAACACTGAGGGGAGAGAAAGTGTCAGTGATGAAGAGAGGCCAGTAATGAGCACAATTGACAAAAACATTGCAAAAATCTATCACATTGTGCATCAAATCATTGGCTGTAAGGAGCACAGCAGACCAAGTGAACACTGATGGAGAAACAGTGAAGAAAATCTCAGCCTGAGAAAGGTGTGGCTCTTGCATCACAACAGTGCACCAGCTCACATGGCACTGTCTGAGAGGGAGGTTTCAGCCAGTTAACAAATAACTATTTTGGAACACCCTCCTACTCACCTGACCTGGCCCTTGTGGCTTTTTTCTTTACCCAAAGATAAAGGAAATACTGAATGGAAGACATGTTGATTGCACTCAGTACACCAAGGGTAATACAATGACAACTCTTGTGGCCCTTCCAGAAAGAGTTCCAAAATTGTTACAAAGTGTGGACTAGACCCTGGTAGTCAGTGCCCAGCTTTGCAAGGGGAGGACTTCAGCACTGAGATATGTAGCACCTTTTGTAGGATGAGTTCACAAACTTAATTGTCAGACCTCATATGTTTGGATAGATTTTTTTCTAAGCCATTTCTTGAGAGACAAACGTACTAAGTGATCTGCTTATCATCTGTCTACTCTCACCAGGGAGTTATTCACAATACAAAAATAAAAACTCATGCATGATTAAAATTCTAGACCTTGTCCGCTGCTTAGAGTTGTCTAATTGTGTGCACTATACTTCCCAGTTGTCTGTTTGATAGCAGATGCTATTTGTATCGTGGCATCAACATTATTCTTTATATATTATATTACTGATTCTCCATGAAAAACATCTCTTCACTTTGTACCCTAGAGGACTCATTATCTCTCCAAGGGCAGATGGAAATTTATATATATAAATTGATAATGGCCCTCTTTGCAAAATTAAACACGTTGGCCAACTCCTTTTTTGGCAGCTGTCCAATATGCATAATTGCATTTGCCTTTCTAAACTCCCCCTGAAACCTCAGTTGAATAAGGTTTTCCTCTAGATTTGCATTTTGAAAGGCTAAATGGTATTGCATTAAACAGCTGCCCACAGCTGCAGCCTCAGACCTGTCTCAGACTCCTGAACTCTCTGTGTGTTGACAAATGACTTTGAGAATTTTCAAATCAAAGGAAAACCATTAGTATCCATGGGTCTATATGAACAAAACATTTGGATATGGTGCGACATCGGTTAGCTGCAGTGAACATTCCTAAGGTAACTTTCCTACAGTTCTACTAAATACAAGTTATCAGCACAGTCGATGGGGCTGGCTGACTGGGGATTATGCTCAGAATGCCATTACACATGA
The DNA here is from genome assembly GCA_963573935.1 of Arctocebus calabarensis. NCBI lineage: Eukaryota > Metazoa > Chordata > Mammalia > Primates > Lorisidae > Arctocebus > Arctocebus calabarensis. The sequence continues at coordinate 2,085 of CAUYON010004236.1, forward strand.
CAATAGGGAGGCAGAGTCTGAATACTTTTTATTCTCCTTACATCCACCAGAAATCTCTAATATGATGTCATCTAATCTCTAACGTAAATTAACTAGAAGTCTGAAGTGGAAAAGAGCCTCTCATTCTCCAAGATCATAGATGCCAATAGAAACCTTCTGAGAAGGCAGACAGATGTGGTTCCTCGCACAAAATGGACTGAGGTTGGTGCACAGCGTCAGACTCTTCATGTCTTAAGCAATATCTCCCCCAGAGGACAAGAGAGAACCAGAGGACAGGGAGTTGAGAGTATTCTGAGAATGTTATTCAAATCATGGACTGTGGGACCTAAACTAGGAAATGATAATGAAAGAATGAAAAAGGCTGAACCAAGCAGTCTCGTAGGTAACCTGTAACGTAACACAATGAACCACATACTGGATGGTAGCTGAGACTCCTCTCCAAGCTCTGGTTTAGAAAGGTTTTATTCCCTCAACAAATATGTACTAGATTAAGAACCTACTTGGGATCAGACACTCCGCTAAGTGCCAGGAAGATTGAAGAGTGGCAGTGGTTTTCTCTGAGCTCATGGAGATTATTAATAGGGGAGTCAATCAAACATTAGTTAAGTGACCACATGAAGAATGAGACATTTACATTCCGACATACGGACTATGAAGAAATGCACAAACAGAATGCTATGAAAACCTTGCCTCCTACAAAAGGCTAATGAAGGCTTGTTTGAAAAGAAAAAAATGAGGCATGAGCTGAGAACTGAAGGGGAGGTTAGGGCTAACAAGATGAGGAGTGAGAGAGGAATAGTTCTAGTAAAGAAAACAGTATTGTGAGATGCTCTGTCAGCCTACTTGCAAAAGCTAAAAAAGAAAAAAAAATCAGTGCCACTGGATGTAGGAATTGAGGAAAAGAGTAGAGTGAACATTGGCTGGAGACGTAGGTAGGTACCAAGCTATCGAGCCCCTGAAGGCTACATTCATTATTTTGGTCTCTGTCTAAAACAGTGGTGGCAAGTCCCTGAGGTGATGGGAGTCAGACATACAGAGGAGACGATATACTCAAACTTGCACTTGCAAATATTGCTCTAACTGCAACATAGTAAACTGATGAGGGGGCAGAAGTGGATATGGGGAAGCCAAATAGAAGCACAAGTCCAGGCCAGAGAAAACGGCAGTGTGGGCCAGAGTTGTGGCAGCACCAAAGGAGAGGCGACAGCGGGCTCACAGATACTTAGGAAACAAATTGGGCAAGATTTGTTGATTGGTGGAGTTTAGACACATTGAACTTAAGATCTTTTTCAGACACCCAAGTAGAAAATATTGAATAGGCAGTTAGTGTAAGGGTCAGGACCTCAGAGGTCAGGTCTAGAGGTATAAATCTGGGAATTATTAGCCAAATTATGGAAATTGAGCCACGGATACCAAAAATGCTACCTGGAAGAGAGAGTATGTGATGGACACAGAGAAGCAGCACTCAGCTCTCCTTCTAAATAAAGGATTTGATGCCCAGATTGGCAGAGACATGATCAGCAGACAGCTTCCAGCTCCCAGCTCTTTCAGGGTCTGCCTTACTGAGAAAGCCTCCTCACAGCACCTCCTTTCTAGGGACCTCACATCTGGTGAATGAACAAGGCAGGAGTTGGCCCTGCCTGCCACTTCAATTCAACAGGGAATGTGCCCATAATCCAGAATGCCCTACTGGGTTGCCAGAGTTTGTGGAACCTGTGTCAAAGTTCAGTTTCTTTCTCATCTCTTTACTTTCCTTGCACAAGTATTAATTGGTAATAAACATCCTGCAACCCAAACTCTATCTCAACAAGAGAAGCTAATCTAATCAAGAGAAGCTAATCTATCACACAGTATAAAATCGAAAGTGGAAAAGCTTAGAAACATCTGCAAAATAACAGAGAAGGAAATGCTAGAAAGTAAGAAGGAAAACCTGGATAGCATGGCATCTGAGGGCCAAAATAAACAGATTTCAAAAAACAAAGAGTGGGCAAGAGTGCTGGGAGATTAGAAAAAATTACTGGAAAATGTCCATTGACTTTAAATCATGGAGGTCACTGGTGACCTTCGCCAAAGTGTTTCTGGTGCAGTGCCAGGAACAACTGCCAAATTGGAGAGGGTTGGCAGGGGGGTTAATCAAGGTAAGAAAATGGGCTCACCAAATAATGGGAGCTCTTTAGAAAACTTAGATTGAAAGCAAAGGGAAAGATAAGATAAGGAAAATGTGAGAATCAATAGAAGGTTGTTTTTACGATGAAAAAGATGTGAAATATTTTAATGTAATTGGAAATAATCCAACTAAGAAAGGCATGTTGAATAATTAACAGAGCAGGGAAGGACTTGGTAATGTAAGGTCGTGGGAAGGCTGTGGTGATGTGATCCAAAGCACAGGTGGAGGGGCTGGCCTCAGATGAGAAGAAGGAGACTTCATAAACTAAAATAGGAGGAAAAGAGAAGAACAGAAGTCCAGATGGACCTGTAGAAATTTGGTAGCAGGAAGCCGAGGGAGTTCCCATCTGATCCCTTCTATTTTCTTCAGGAAGTAGGAGGTGAAGTCATCTGCTGAGAATGAGGAGGGTTCAGAAGACTGGAGGTCTAAATAGAGTGTGGAACGTTTAAAACACTTGTTGCACCAATTGGCACTGTCGGGTGACGTTTTGTGGCAGTGCCAGACTGTTCAGGGTAGGCATAAGGAAGGCAGACAGGCACATTCATCCAGGATCAGGCATTTGTCAGACAAACAAAAACAAAAAAATTTTTTTAACAGTAGGACAAGAGAGTTGGGTGTATTGGTGAGAGTGTTATTCAAACATTGGACTGAGGGGTGGCGCCTGTGGCAACAACAAATAGCCAGGCGGTGTGGCGGGCATGTGTAGTCCCAGCTACTCAGGAAACTGAGACAAGAGAATTGTCTAAGCCCAGGAGTTGAAGGTTGCTGTGAGCTGTGATGCCACCCGCACTCTATCCAGGGTGACAAAGTGCAACTGTCTCTAAAAAAAAAAATTGACTGAGGAAGCTAAACTATAATAAAAGGAAAATGAAATGTGAAAAATGTGGGAGCTGATGGACTGGGGGAAATAAAGGGATCAGTCAGTAGATTAGAGATACACTTCTCAAGAGTTGGGGACCTTGTTAATAAGCAGAATGTGACTCAGTCTGGTGGGGTCCTGAAACTCTGTGTTTCTAAGTTCCCTGGCGATGCGGGAACTACTGGTCTGAGGACTAGACTTTGAGTAGCAGGGCATTAGAAGTTCAAATAAGATAAAAACGTAGTTTTGAATTTGAGAAAAATAGAAAGACAGGAGAAAGAGATAACAGCTGCTATCTGATCACAAGGGTTGTGGTGGCTGAACTCTGAACAATGAGCAATGGGCTTCCATAGAGGACGCTGTGCACAGCCACCAAGGCTCCCTCTGACGCGTCTCTTAGACCTTTACACAATATCCCCATTTGCATGACGTCCCCTGAGTGACCCTCCATCCTGCCTCCCTGAACAAGTCTAACTAAAGGAAACGCCTTGCTGATCCTGGTCAGCTGCGGTAACAGTAAGAGCAAAAATTTCCCCTATTATCAGGGATGCAGAGAAGACTGAACTGGTTTTTCAGAGTAATTCTACTGAAGTTAAAATTTGAAGATAGACTTCCAACACATCCCAGGAGCCCCAAAAGACAAACTAGGCCGATCTGTAAGATAATAAAACACATTTCAATGTTTTGGGCTTTAAACATAATGTGTAAAGTAAGGAAGGGGAATGGAAACTGAAAACTGTTAGGACTTCTAGAAAGAAAAACCTTGCTATGACTTAGGAGAAACTCAAGTCTAGACAGCTCAGAAGGAATTATCTAACCACAAGGTCAGATGATATAAACTAAACCAGAGAAACCATCTTCTGTCCCTTCCTATGAACCAAGCCTTCTCAAGAAATTGTAATTCGACTGAGTAAGCAGCTGAAGATTTCCTCTTTCAGAGAGAGGCAAGAGGCAAAATGCTGAGAGAAATCAACCTTTGGGGCTTATATTTCAACAACAACAAAATACTAAATGAAAAGTATATTTGCAACTCAAGGTGAATTGATCCAACTCAAGCTTAGGAGAAAAAACAAGGTTGCATAACACAAAAATAATACTATTTAACTTTATTATTAAACTTTTAATTGTGCCTGGTGTTTGATATTCTTTCTATCTTGTCCCATGTAACAACTGTTCCTTGGGAATGTTGTCACAAAATAATAGTAAATATTTGTAATAAAGAAAGATTTCTAACTTTAATGGAAGGGAAATAACAATTGAGCAGAAAAATAGGCCACAACCACAATGTGAAGACCAAGGCTTCAATAAGTAAACTCTGTGGACCAAATACAAGCCCCCTTACATATGCTCTAAGTAATTAGTACATACAAATAAGTCATAGTGTAATCACTGTTCTAAGAAAGTACTCAGGAAATAGTAAGCAGCAGTGTGTAAACTGCCCTTTCAAACCTGAAATCTACAATGAGAAGACAAATGGCATAAACATAAGAGGGTTTACTTGCTCTCAATAATAGCTTCATTGCATTAACCTGAATAAACAAGAAAAATAGTCACTTCTGGCACCATGACCCACTAACAAGGAAAACATGAAGACTTATTGGTTATCCTAATGATCCACAAACCACACAGACCAAGCAAATGCTCATTCATTCTTACTCTTTGGGGCAGAAGTCACTATTTAGTATAAATCAGACAAATCGGACTTTTTTTTAGACAGAGTATCACCTCGTCACCCTTAGTAGAGTGCTGTGGCGTCATTGCTCACGTTAACTTCCATCTCTTAGGCTCAAATGATTCTCCTGCCTCAGTCTTCTAAGCAGCCGGGACTACAGGCGCCCACCACAACAGCTGGCAATTTTTTTTTTTAGAGAGGAGGTCTTGCTCTGGCTCAGTCTGGTCTTGAACTCGTGAGCTCAAGGCAATCCACCCACCTTGGCCTCCCAGAATGCTAAGATTATAGATGTGAGCCACTGCACCTGGTCTACAAATCATATATTTATTCTTCAGGAGGTACAAGAATGCTGGGAACTGTCCGCAGATGCTTCTGGGAAGAATATTGGTCAGAGATGGGCAAAAAGAGCGTTATTAGCTAGATTCTTACATGCATAAGAAAATCTGATGAGCAAAACTTCAATTCAGGAAGAAAATCTTGCCAGTGGCATCAAATGAGTTGGTTCTTTCTGGATAAATTAGAGATTGTACCTTGACAGAAGAGCGGACACATTACACTCGCAGTGCTGAGTGACTCACTGTCTAACGACATCACTTGATTCTGGGGCATTCCTCGCTATGAAGTTTTACATGCCATGATAATGTGGGAAAAAATTCTTCAAGGGCATAAGTCTGACCTAAATGGGAAAACTTGCAGGTTAAGGTCTGGAAGGTTTGAAAGCTCTGTGACCATGGATATAGAAGAAAAACCACATACTAGGAAGAAAAACACAGAATGTTTCTCTTTCTGTCTCTCTCTCTCTCTCTTCAAAATAAGGACTATGTTTTCAGTTTTGGTGGTTTTTATTTTTTAACTTCATAATTAATTACCAGGTGTTTTGGCTCAATGTGTCCTCAGAACAGGAATCACAAATTAAAATACCTACAGGAGTTAGGCAGATAAAACAAAGGAGTGAAGTCATTTCTGTCGAGTTTAACAAAATGTGCTGCGGGGAGGCCTTGGCAACTCGCTGAGCACACAAGCCACTGCAGGGTCTTAGCATTTACTCACCTCCACAGAAATGCCAGCCCTGTGTTGCCAGATGTTACAAATTTTCAAGATAAGACTGTAAATCTGAATTTTTATGTGCTGTCTCCTGAATTTTAAATTTGGCAACAATTTGAACATTGTTTGGAAATGTGTGGGGACTTCTAATCAAGATGGTTTAGTGAGTTCATAAATTACCACGCCCTCTCTGTTCTAAACACTCAGCCATGATTGGAAATATATAAAAAGATAAAAGCATTATGACATTAGCTGGGTACAAAATCAAGATAAACATCTCCATGGACCAGAAACAGAACAGAAAGCCGATGTAGTGAGCAAGGCTCAGAGAGATGAGTGGCCAGAACTGGGCACCCTGCCTGGAGTTGCAGCTGGGTTGGGACTTCCAGAAACATGTAGGAGGCTTAAAAAACAATTCACTTGCTGCTAAGGCTGAGATCTATTGGGACGTGTTGGAGCTGGGAGAAAAAGACATAGTCTTGAGACCAAGAACTAAACCAAAGACCCCTTAAGTCCAAAAATTAGTCTGCGCTATGTCCAAATACAGATCAGGAACCCCAAAACAACTCTACAGATTTCACAGACATTGCTCACAAACTTGAATAATAAACCTGAATCACATAATTTTTTTCTTTCATCTACTAAGTCATTTATTCAACAACCATTTCTTGAGCATCTCCTGCATGCCAAGCAGTTGTAGGTGGTAGAAAACAATTAGTGAACAAAACAAAGTCTCTCCCGATTGTGTTTACCTTTGAGTTGAGGGGGAGGGATCAGTTTAGGAAATAGATCATAAATAAACAAGTGAATATATAATATATATGAGGGTAAACTTCTGGGAAGAAAAATAAACTAAGGTGAACAGAGAAAGAAGACCAGTGTAGAGGGAAGGACGCAATGTTATAAGAATGCCAGAGAAGACCTGGTGAGAATATGATGTTTGAGGGAGACAGCTAAATAGACATGCGGGGGACAAGTGTCCCAGGCAGATGGTACAGGAAGTGCAAAGGCTGTAAGACAAAAGCATGCCTGGTAGGCTCAAGGAATAACAGCAGGAGACTAGTCCAGTAGGAGGGGAATGAGCAGGGAGAAACACGGTCGGGCAGAGTTGGAATCAGAGCAGAAGACCAGACCACAGACTTTTCCAGGCCAATTTAAAGTATTTGGCTTTCACTCCCAGTGAAGTAAGAGGCCATCGGGTGGCTTTGAGAAGAGGAAAAACGTAATGGAACTTATACATTGAAAAGGTCACTCTATAGCCTGGGTGGGGAAAGACTGGAAAGAAGGATGGGGAGTGTGGAAAAAGGCAAGGAGAAAGATTAAAAGACTGTTCAAATGATCTAGACCAGAACTGATGAGGGCTTGGACCCAGGGTGGAAGCAGTGGAGATGGTGAGAAGTCGTTGGAATCAGAATATATGTTGAAGATAGGGACAAGAAAAGTGTCCTTAGATGACATGGGGAGTGTGAAAGAAAGAAGGATGTCAACAATGACTTTGAATTTTTTCTCGTTTCAAAGATTGGGCTTCACTTATGTTGCCCAGACTGGGGTGCAGTGACCATTCACAGGCACTGTCATAGCTCACTGCGGCCTCCAACTCTTGGGTTCAAGAGATCCTCCTGCCTCATCCTCCAATGTCCCTGAGACTGCAGGTGTCTGCCACATGTCCAGCAATGACTCCAGAAATTTTGGTCTCTACAATGGAAATAACAGTATTGCAATTTCCTGAGATTGAGAATTACGTAGAGGGGTAAGGTTCGAGGTTGGAAGTTGGCTGAGAATCAAAGTTGAAAGTGTTAGATGTGGTCCATAGAAGACATCCAAGTAGAAATTTCAAGTAGGATCCCAAGGGAGATGTCTAGACTAGGGATAGAAATGTAGGAGTCATGAGTGGAATAATGGAATTCAAATCCACAAGACTAGATGAGATCAGAAAGGGAAAGCATGTATATTTCAGTCATCCCAAAAGCACACTTTAACCATGCAATTTGAGAAGAATTTTACAAAAATTATATTTAAATGGTGTGGTGGGATTTAAAATAAAGAATATTGCATTATCCCACCAGCAGCCCAAAAAGTCCAAAGGAGGAAGGAGTTACTGGGAATTCAGATGGAGGTGTCCCCCGATGAGAGCTGTAAGCATTAGTCACAGGGGACAACCCAGCAGTAAGGAAGCAAAAGGAACAAAGCCCATCAACTCTCTTCCTAAACTCCAGCAAGAAGGCTAGGGCATGGCTCGGCAGCTGTAGCTCAGCAGCTAGGGCGCCACCACATGCACCAGAATTGGCAGATTCAAATCCAGCCAGGGCCTGCCAAACAACAATGACAACTACGAAAAAGAAAAGCCAGGTATTGTGTCAGGCGCCTGTAGTCCCAGCTACTTGGGAGGCTGAGGCAAGACAATTGCTTAAGCCCAAAGGCTGGAGGTTGCTGTGAGCTGTGACAACACTGCACTCTACCGAGAGCAACAAAATGAGACTCTGTCTCGAAGAAAAGAAGATGAAGTCCAGGCAAAGGAATCTGTTGATACCGTGTGCTCTAATCACCTCTTAGGGCACAATCAAGGAAGAACTGGGAAAGTGTAAATGTGGAGAGGCAAAGCTCCAATGCAGCAGGTGTAGATGAAAGTAGGCCCCAGAACTGAGCCCTGGTAATTCCAGTGCAAAGGTCAGAGATGAGTTAAGTGTGGCAGGCAGAACTGTAAGACAGGTCCTAGGCGGTCTGCCCCCTGGCGTTCATGGTCTGTATCATCCCTACCCCGTGAGCGTAGGCGGGACCTGTGACTTGCTTCTGGACAATGGAATATAGCAAAACGGAAGGGATTTTAGAATGTAGTAAGACCCATATCAATTATTTTTTTGGAGATTATCCTGGTTTGCCTAACTTAATCAGGCAAAAGGTCCTAAAGGGAGGATAGAGGGAGAACTGTGTTCTCCTAGATTCAGGATGAAGTGTGCAGCCACGTCAGATTCACGCCCCGCTGACCGTGTGCCTAATCTCTGGAACCCGAGAGGGGTCTTCAGCAACAGGTCCCCTAAGGCTAGGACGTCAGTCACACGTCCACACTTACCTGAAAGCATTCAGAAGCAGAATCCTCTCCAGCTGAGTCTCCACTTGAGAATGGCCCCAGCAAACTTCAATTGCTATCTGAGCAACCCCAATGCAAAGATCCGGGTAAGCTGTTCCCCGACTCCTGACCCATAGAAACTGAGAGAGAATACATTTGTGTGGTTTGAAGCTGCTCAATTTGTAGTAATTTCTTACACAACAATGGAAAACAAATACAAGATTGACCAAAAGAACTAATAAGAAAAACAGGAGAACCACAAACGTGTCATCCAAGAAGTAAACTGAAGAAAATATTTTAAGAAGGGAGGTAGCAATTGCATCAAACGCTTCTGATAGTTGAAGTCAAACAATGACAGAAAGCTGATCATTAGAAGTTAATAGCATAGAGCTAGCTATTTTTAACAGATAAATGAGAATAAAAGCATGATTTAAATTGATCCAAGAGAGAATGAAGAAGGAATAAAAGTGCAGAGTCATCCCATAAATATGCATAACTATTACATACCCATAAAAATTATAAATTTAAAAGTGTTATGTACCTTGATTAATAAAGCTATCCACATCTTAAACATTTTTAACAACTTTTTTAAAAGTGTGCTGCTGATCATAGGTAAATTTTTTAGTAAGTTTTACTATTGTCGGGAGCAGAGAAATGTATCGGTTGTTAAAGGAGAAGGTGGGATCAAGGGAGGGTCCCTTCATGACAAGAGAGATGACACCACTTTTGAATACTCATTGGAATTACCAAACAAGGAGAGAAGAAATGATGAGATAGAAAAGATGGGGAGAATTTGTTGAAGTTATGTGCCTACCTAAGTAGGAGGCGACAGGAATTAGCGCAGAAGTGGCATAAGAACAAATTAACAGATCACAGTAAGAAAGAAGTCAGATTTCTTTGGGTCCAGATACAAACACCAAATAAAAAACAGTGTTATAATAGAAATGAAAGACTAATCTCACTCAAACATATATGCAAATATTCTAAATAAAATGCTAGAAAGGTAAATTCACCCATATGAAGTGACTCTAGGACTTGTGATTTTACATATTAATGTTTTTTAACATTTGGGGGAAATATAATACTAGTAATACGATATACTCACCCTTTCAGAGAATACAATGCCATGCTTTTCAGTAGAGCCACTAAGTTGTGCCACCATTACAACTTCCAGAACATTGTCATTACCCCAACAGGGAAAATCACATCCGTTAGCGTTCACTCCCAGCACATGAAAACTTCTGGTCTACTTGTTATCTAATGGATTTGCCTATTCTGAACATTTAATATACATGAAATCATATGATAGCTGATGTCTTGTGACTACCTTCTTTCATTTAGCCCAAGGTTTCCAAGGCCTGACCCTGTTGCAGCAAGTATCAATACTTCATTCATCAAAAAGTATTTATTCTTTTTTTTTACACACAGAGTGATATACATTTTAATGTTTATTAGCGAAAAAGGTCCAATGATGTGTGTCAAACTGGAAAAGTGATAAGGTTTAAAATAAAAGTAGTTGCCCAGCCTCTAAGCTGCAATTGGGAGAACTTGTCTTGTCTCCCTAATCGTCCCTGAAAGTCCTGCGCCCCGTTTGGGGAGGGACATACTAACTAAAACAGGAACTTTACCCTTCTGGAGATCTAGTTATGATCAAAACTCTTCCCTCTAATTCACCTTCCCTGACCCCAACTTGGGAAGACCCCTTTCCTGTTATCTTGTCGTCTTCTACTGTTAAAGTTATAGGAGTCGATTCCTGCATACGTCATTCACGAGTAAAGTCCTGAAACCCTCCATCCTCTACACTGGCAGGCAATGAAGACGGCCAATCAAAGACCACCTACATTTATGAGCCAAAAGAAAGTTTGAAGTTATTATTTAGGAAACAGCAAGAAAAACCGTAATATGGTTTTCTTTTAGCATCATTGAATAAATGCTTCTGACCTGACGCTGTTCTACCTTTGCCTATTACTAAATACACTAATCAGATTTATGTTTTCCAGAAATGTCATCAAGCCACACGCAATAAAGATG
>CAUYON010004237.1:0-13185 GCA_963573935.1 Arctocebus calabarensis
ATAGGAAAAAATTTCTTTTTTTTTTTCTTGTTTTTGAGACAGAGCCTCAAGCTGTGACCCTGGATAGAGTGCTGTGGCATCACAGCTCACAGCAACCTCCAATTCCTGGGCTCAAGCGAGTCTCTTGCCTCCGCCTCCCAACGCCCGGCCATTTTTTGGTTGCAGCCGTCATTGTTTTTTGGCTGGCCCGAGCTGGATTTGAACCCATGAGTTCAGGTGTACATGTCTGGTGCCTTAGCCTCTTGAGCCACAGGCGCTGAACCTATATTCTACTCTTAATAGTTTTGAAATGTAAATTGCATTTTGCACATTAGGTGAGGTCCCACCAAATGCCCTGCCTCCTCCCAGTCTCCCCACTTCCATCCCCTCTTCCTCCTCTTCCCTCCTCCTTTCTGGACTATGGTTGTGTTTTATTATTCATGAAATGTGTAGGTGATTATATATTGGTTTCCTAATAGTATTGAGTACATTGGATACTTTTTCTTCTATTCTTGAGGTACTTTCCTAAGAAGAATATGTTCCAGCTTCATTCAGGTAAACATAAAAGATGTGAAGTCTCCGTCCTTTTTATGGCTGCTTGGTATTCCATGGTAGACACATACCACAATTTGTTCAGCACAAAGATTTTTTTTTTTTTTGAGACAGAGTCTCACTTTGTCACCCTCTGTAGAGTGCTGTGGCATCACATCTCGCAGCAATCTCAAACTCTTCAGCTTAAGCGATTCTCTTGTCTCAGCCTCCAAGTAGCTGGGATTACAGGTGCCCACTACAACGCCAGGCTATTTTTTTGTTGCAGTTGTCATTGTTGTTTAGCTGGCCCGGGGCTGGGTTCAAACCCGCCAGCCTCAATGTATGTGGCTGGCACCCTACCTACTGAGCTACGGGTGCTGCCTACATGAAGATTTTTTAAAATATCTTTTAAATATCTAATGGTATTGATTATTTGGAATTGAATTTTTTTGTGGCCTAGTTTGGGATCAGTTTTTATAAATATTTCAAAGTGTTGGGAAAACATGTCTTCTTTCTACATTATACTTCGGATCCAGGCTTCAAAGTACCCTTACTGATTTCACAGAGGCAGATGCTGGCCCAAAACCATGTGTGTTATTTGTCATCATGATTGATTTACATGTGTTAATCACATTAATAGCTTGTCTTCTCTGTCTTCTTCTTGTCTTTCTGTGTTTTGAGACAGAGTCTCACTCTGGTGCCCAGGCTAGAATGCCTTGGTGTCAGCCCAGCTCACAGCAACCTCAAACTCCTAGACTCAAGCAATTCTCCTATGGTTGGCCTCTTGAGTAGTGGAGGCTAACGGTGCCTGCCACCACGCCCTGCTAGTTTGTTTATTTTTAGTAGAGTTGGGGTCTTGCTCTTGCTCAGGCTGGTCTTAAACTCCTAAGCTCAAGCAGTTTCCCTCCCAGCTTCCTAGAGTGCTAGGGTTACAGGTATGAGCCACATGCCTGGCCTTTATCTTTTAAAAATTCAAATAGTTGTTTTCTCTGCTGGTCACATAAATTGTGGGGTGCCTTCCTTAGATACTCTTCATTTTTTTTGAAGGGCGCATTTTTTTAATGCTAAGGAAATACATATTTGAAATCTGGGCATCTCTCCAGATTGTCTTTGAAGTTGCATTGAAAGAAAAGCCATTTCATATTGTACTAATGGACTCAAATGATACATTCTAGAATAAATATGGGAATCAGATTGTAATGGGCTTAGGCGATACATTCTAGAATAAACGCGGGAGTCAGATGTTAATGGGCCCAGGCGGTACATTCTAGAATAAATGCGGGAGTCAGATGGTAATGGGCTCAGGTGACGCATTCTAGAATAAATATGGGAATCAGATTGCTATCAGTATTTTTCATTACCTTGACTTATTTGCTCTCCTTTCAAGAGGAAATATAAACTTTGTTACTAGTAAGATATTAGGTCCTGCCAGCATTTTCCCCCCTTTTTCAGGTTTATGAAGGTTTAGAAAAACAATGCAGTTTTATTACAGTTTCTTATGCTTTAAAAAGACTTGCTTTCCAAAGCTTTATAAATGAAGATACTTTAAAGTAATGGCCGACAGTTTTCAGATCTCGTTCATTTACTTTGAATCATTGATAAATATTTCTCACTCCTAATTTTTCAGTCTTTTACATTGTCTTCCCTTTTGTTTCTTTTTTTCATTTAACATCTGTTCTAATTGATTGACACAATTTTCAGGTGCTTTTCCTTTACATGTAAATTCTTTATTTTGTAATAGATTCTCTTAGAGTACTGCTTTTTCAGATTTCTTTTAGTTCATTTAAAGTTTGTGTTTCTTCTCTTTTCCACTTTCTTGGTCGTGTGAGCTGTGCCTTGTTCTGGGAGTTCTGGGTTTTTTTTTTGCGACAGTCTCACAGTGTCACCCTTGGGAGAGTACTGTGGTGTCACTGCTCACAGCAACCTCAAACTCTGGGGCTTAAGCAATTCTCTTGCCTCAGCCTCCCAAGTAGCTGGGACTACAGGCACCTGCTACAACACCCAACTATTGTTTTTGTTGTTGTAGTTGTAGTTGTCATTGTTGTTTGGCATGCTTAAGCTGGATTCGAACCTGCCAGTTCTTGTGTATGTGGCTGGCTCTGGCTGCTTGAGTCACAGGCACTGAGCCTGTTGTGGAATTTCTGGAGGTGTGCAGGCGGTGTCCTGATGAGGGTATAGGCATGCAGTGAACCTTACTTGCATGCGTGTTTTCAGTGCCCTTCTGACAAGTCACAGCAGGCAAATGTTGATATCTTAAACATTTGGGGATATAAGAGCTTGTACCTTGAAATGCCTTTTAAAGAAAGCTGAGTACATTGGCTCATGCCTTTAATCCTAGAGGCATAAGCCACTCTGGGAGGCTGAAACCGGTGGATTGCCTGAGCTCAGGAGTTTGAGACCAGACTGAGCAAGAGCAAGACCCCATTTCTTAAAAAGAAAATTAGCTGGGCATTGTGGCAGGCACCTATAGTCCCAGCTACTCTGGAAGCTGAGGCAAGAGGGTCGCTTGAGCCAAAGAGTTGGAGGTTGCTCTGAGCTATGATGCCAGGGCACTGTACCGGGGTGGGGGGTGGAGGGCTGAGACCTTGTTTCAGAAAAAGAAAGCGAAAAAGAAATGTCTCTTGATGGAAAAAATGACCTTATCATGAACATGTTATATCTTAAATACATAGCAAAGAATATTTAGCTAAATTGTGTGGGGTTTCGCTCTTTGGTGATCTGAATAGATCTTGTAATTAATTTTTTGGTCGGTAGGTGGTGCAATTTCATAACAAATATTCTAACCTTAGAAAAACACTCAAAATCTCTCCTTAACTGAAATTGTACACCTGACAGAAGTGTTTTTAGTTTGGTTATTTGTGGTGCTAGTATGATTAGATGTTTCCTTTGCTAGGAATATTGTTTTCATTGAAAATGCTGTGAAAGAAATAAAAAGAGGACATATACCATGATATTTCTTCATTGGTAAAGCTTTAATATAAAGTTAGGTTGGAACCACTGAAATTGATTCTAAACCTGATGGGATATGGTGGGTTTTTGTTTGTTTCTTGGGAGTTTTGTTTTTTTTTTTGAGGAAATAAGGTGGTAGTTTTATATTCCCAAATCAAATCTCTCAATGTACTGTTTTCCAATATGCAGGGTAAGGATTTTAAGTTTTAGATATAAAATTGTCACTACCACATTGTCTTATAAAATCAGACACTAACAATATCACTTAAAAATATTTATAGACATATGCCATGGATATATTATAGACTATAAAAATGGTAAGTCATTAAAATATTATATCTAATGAACATTACTAACATAATTATGAGGATGTAGGCCTTCCCTCTATAAAGTTCATGATATAGATAAAATATCAGGGTACTTTACCTTGCCAAAATAAAAAAATCTGTATACATATCTATGAGAGAAGAAAATTCGATTATAAAAATGTGATTAGCTATATTGTCACAAGTATTTCCAAATTGAATAGTTATGTTGTGATTACTCAGTGAATAATAATGTGATAAATAAAGATTTAAGTTTTACTCAAAATATCAGATTGAAATTCATATCAGACTATATTCATCAGTTTTGTAAATTTTAGTTGTGGCCTACTAGGTCATTTCTGGGCTTAATCCCATCAATATTCTGTGCTTTGCATTGAAATGTCTTTAATCTGCTCTTGACAGCCTGTGTGGATGTCAGCTCAGTTACTAAGTTGTGGAGACCCTGGTTTTAATTTTATTTATTTATTTATATATTTATTTATTTTGTTATTATTATTATTTTTTGAGACAGAGCCTCAAGCTATCACCCTGGGTAGAGTGCTGTGGCATCACAGCTCACAGCAACCTCCGACTCCTGGTTTCAAGCGAGTCTCCTGCCTCTGCCTCCCAGGTAGCTGGGACTACAGGCACCCGCCACAACGCCCGGCTATTTTTTGGTTGCTGCCGTCATTGTTGTCTGGCGGGCCCAGGCTGGATTCGAACCTGCCACCTCAGGTGTACATGGCTGGCGCCTTAGCCCGCTGAGCCACAGGCGCCGAGCCTATTATTATTATTTTTTTTTTTTGCCAGGGCTGGGTTTGAACCTGCCACCTCTGGCATATGGGGCTGGCACCCTACTCCTTTGAGCCACAGGTGCTGCCTTATGTATTTATTTTTTTTGAAACAGAGTCTCATTTTCTTGCCCCTAGCAAATTGCCCTGACATCATAGGTCACAGCAACCTCAAACTCGTGGGCTCAAGTGATTTTCTTGCCTCAGTCTCCTGAGTAGCTGGGACGATAAGCACCTGCTACAACCCCAGCTATTTTTTCTTTTTCTTTTTGAGGTTTTTGGCTGGGGCTGGGTTTGAACCCGCTACCTACAGCATATGGGGTGGCACCCTACTCCTTTGAGCCACAGGTGCCCACCCCGGCTATTGTTTTTAGAGACGGGGTCTTGCTCTTGCTCAGGCTGCTCTTGAATCTGTGAGCTCAGGTGATCCTCCTGCTTTGGCCTCCCAGAGTGCTGGGCTTATAGGCCACCTCACCCAGCCTAGACCCTGGTTTTTAATCACTACAGCAGCTGTTAAGGATTAAGGGGGTGATTTTATATTAATTAGATGAAATCAGTTGTTAAGGAATAGAATTCAAACTGAATTTAATCAAATTACTATAATAAATGAATGGTAAAGTTCAGTGGAGGAAAGTACAGGAGGGTGTCTGGAAGTGTAAATAATGAAAGAAAAGGCGCTTCATGAGTTACAGAAGCTTCAGCCACCTGCTGATGGAAGACTCAGGATGTGTTGTCCCTCCTTCAAGAGTAGTTCATATGTTAGAAATTAGGACTTAAAAGGGGTGGCTTAGAAGTTGCCTGGCTGAGCACGTGAGCCTGGGCCTTTGGGGCAAGGTTGGCTTGGCCCTGGGTGTCCTCGGCCCTTGTGCTTTCCCAGCATGACCACAGGCTGTGGCTGAGACAGGGGGGACACTGAGAGGCTGCACTGAGCCCTCTTGGTGCCGGACTTCACACTCCTGGTCCCCTTCACCCTCACCACAACTCACGGCTGAGGAAATTGAGGCTTAGGAGCTTCTAATACACGCCTTGTACTCCAGAGCCCAGATCTAACTAAACATTAACACTTAACCCGGGCTCCAAGCACAGGCTCTGGCCATAGGAGGGGGCAGCATGCGGGGCTGGAACCGCCACAGGCCTCGGCAGTGTGTGACCAGCTGTCTCAGCCTGGGCAGCACGGTGAACTTCCTGCCTTAATGTGGAACAGCTTGTTTCCAGAATTGTTTTCCTGAAATCCACATTTCTTTGGAAATTTATTCATGGTAATTTTAAGTAAATTCTTGGTTATTTTCATCCTTTCTAAAACATAGTCATCCTGCCCCAGTGTCTTAAGTGAGAAGGATGTTTATTTTTCTAGTTCCCATCTCTTTATTATTCCTCTGTTTCTGCCTTGAAAAGCAGCTTCCAGGAAAGAGCTATTGCTAGAGGAACAGGACGTGGCTGAATGAATTAGCTTTTATTGAATTTTTAATTTATTGTAAGTGAAACAGGCTCAGGAGGCCTGAGATGGTCAAAATAATGGTACAACTTTATTACTTTCTTCCAGGGTATGGATTAGAAAGGGATATTTTAAAGAAAAACCAAAATTCTTGGCACTAAAATGTTTTGATACCCTATTTATAGGAATGAATGTGTAATTTTTCATATTGGAATATTATCAAGGTTTTTTCTGATTGAAATCTCCAGTTTCTTACAAACAATGGATACCACCCCTCCCCGCAGGAGACCCTTTAAGAGTTGAAAATACTCATAGTACTTGTTGCAGAATCCAGGGTTAACACCCACTTACTGGAGGGCTTGTTTTATCAGGGTTTACTCTTTGTAAGGTTTAACTTTTCAGGAATATTCAGAGAGACTTTACCTAACAAACACAGTAAGATCCCCCCTCTGGGCCCTCCCCCCACAGACATCCTCCCCTCTGGGCTCTCCCCACCATGAAGATTGGTGTCTTTCCCTTTTATGGCTAGCAAGATAAACTCCTAATTTATCTTTAGCTAATTGAACAGAAGTTGGGGGGGGGGGGGAATGGAAAGGAAGGAATGATAAAATGGAAGGAAGCTCTTGGCAGAGAGAAAAAAATGAAGCCATGTGCATTCAGGGGAAGAGGAAACGGGGTGGGCCAGCAGGTTTGTGGCCTCTGGTGAGACCTGGGACTACAGGTGCTGCTTTGAGCTGGTCCTGGTACAGCTGCAGCACAGGCCGCTGAGCAGAGAGCAGTGCACAGCTCTCACCATGTGGTTCCCACCACTGCAGATTCTGAGGAAGGAGTGATAAGAATGGAGCTTAATAGCTTTCTGACCTAAGTTAATGTGACATTAAGAATAAAAGTATGTTTCTTTAGAAGTGCTTCGGTCCTTCTCATGAACAGTGAGAAGTGTAACTTTTTATGAATCTTCACTTAAAAGGGGCTTTGTGTTCCAGGTAAAAAGGGAATTCACAGTGGCAACATTGTTGAAATCAAAGGTTTTCTTTTTGTAAAACAAAAACAATCGTTGGGCAGCGCCTGTGGCTCAAAGGAGTAGGGCACCGGCTCCATATACCGGAGGTGATGGGTTCAAACCTGGCCCAGCCAAAAATTGCAAAAGAAAACAATCCGGCTCGCACCCGAAGCTCACTGAGTAGGGTGCCAGCCACATACACCAAGGCTTGCGGGTTCGAGCCTAGCCTGGGCCTGCTAAACAACTGTGACAACTCTAACAACTACAAAAAAAAAAAAATAGCCTGGCATTGTGGTGGGCGCCTGTAGTCCCAGCTACTTGGGAGGCTGAGGCAAGAGAATCGCTAAAGCCCACGAGTTTAAGGTCGCTGTGAGCTGTGACTCCAGGGAACTCTACCAAGGGCGACATAATGAGACTGTCTCCAAAAAAAAAAAAAGAAAAATCCTACAAGCATACCATGGCAAGAAAAAAATAGGTTCTTTTCAAGATAACCAATGTCAGATTCTCTCTAGACTTTCTACAGCCCTAACTGCTAAAAGAAAATGGAGCAGTGGCTGCAGCACGTGGAGACGCTTACTGACCCGAGTCTCAGTGACCTAGGTTGTTGTTTCCTGTGTAGAAAAATAAGGGAGGACATACCCAGATTAGCTCAAAATTGTTATGGGATTTTCTCAAGGTAAAAAAGTTCCTTAAAAGATATAGTCTAGATTCCTAAGAAATAAAAAAAAACATTAAGAAAAGAAGACCAAGACCTGCACCTTGGGAAAGGCAGAGAATAGGCCTGGGCTCACCAGGGTAGTAGCCACTCATCCTGTGTGGCTATGGGCACCTGAGAAGTGTTGGGTCCCAAATGAAATGTCTGTAAGTATAAAATACACACCAGATTTCCAAGACTGTGTAGGAAAGGAAGAATATAAAATGTCTTAGTAATTTTTATTTTGATTAAATGTTGAAATGATTTTGGATATATTGTACTAAATAAAATTTGTTGAAATGAATTTCATCTGTTTCTTTTTACTTTAAACTAGTAGAAAATACTAAATACAGTTGCGATTTGCATATTTTTTTTTTTTTTTTTTTTTTGAGACAGAATCTCACTATGTCACCCTTGGTAGAGTCCCGTGACATCACAGCTCACAACAACCTTAAACTTTTACTACCCAAGTAGCTAGGACTACAGGTGCCTGCCACAACACTCAGCTATTTTTTGGCTGTAGTTGTCATTGTTGTTTGGCAGGCCTGGGCTGGGTTCAAACCTGCCAGCTCTGGTGCATGTGGCTGGTGTCCTAGCTGCTGAACTACAGGCGCTGAGCCAGTGACTTGCATATTTCTATTGAGCATCATTGGTTTAGATGAAGTGAATTAAAGTTGAGAGTAACAAGTAAGCAAATAGAATTGAAAGCAACTTTCACTACTTTTTAGCTTGAATGCAAAATGCTAAACATGTTCTCAATGAGTTTTGTGGAAAGGTAATGTACTGTTAATAGACGGTAGGGAGGGGGGATTAAAAGAGGTGAAATGATATTTAAATTTATTTTTAATTTTTTAAATTTCTTCACTTTCTTCACTTTCTTTATGGTATCTTCTAATGACTGAGTCCTTAATTTTCAGATTTCTCAGTCTTTTTTCATATAGTTAAGGCTTTCTGTCCTTGTTAAGAAATCCTTCTCTATTCCACCGAAATGTGAATTCTGTATAACTTTCAAGTGTTACAAAATATTCTTAAAACATTTTCAACTATTTGTAAATATAAAAATCATTCTTAGCTCATAGGCTGCATAAAATCTAGGTGGTGGGCCAGGCCACAGGCTATAGCTAACACTGTTCCACACTGGCCCTGCACTAATGCCACCCTGCTTTAACTACTGTAGTGTCATAATAAGGCCTCATATCTGGTAGCAAACCATCCCCCTTTAAAAAAAATTTTTTTTTACTTTTTTTATTTAGAGACAGGGTCTCGTTATTTTGAACTTCTGGCTCAAGCCATCATCCTGCCTTAGCCTTCTGTGTAGTCGGGACTACAGGTGCACCCAGCTTCTTAGTTCTCTTCTACAGCTGTGATGTGGCAACCATCAGTCCTCTCACCTTCTTATAAATGTTATAACCAGCTTATTGAGTGCTGTGGAAACCCCCCCTTGGGATCTTAGTTGGTGTGCTCATGAACAATCCTCTTCCCATTTATTTAGGCCTTCTTTAATGTCTTTCAGTAAATGTTTATAATTTTCTTTGTAGAGATTGTTTACACCTTTTGTTAGATTTTACTCTATAGGTTATTCTGCTTTTGTAAATACTATATGTTTTAAAATTGCTTTCCAATTTTTTCATTGCTGATAGAAGGAAATGCCATTGACTTCTGACCAACTTCCTTGATAAACTTATATTAAATATTGATTCTTTTGTGTTTTCTATGCTGTAGTAGCAATAAACATAATACAAAAGGGCCTGGTACTCAGTGCGAAAAGCCTTACGTAGCTAAAACACAGGAGACAGTGAGTTGAGAAACTGGGGCATCAGAAGGACCCATCCGAGACCACATGCGTGGTGATGGCAGAGCTGGGATTCAGCCCAGCTGAATACATACGTTGTTTATGTCAAGTGGGAGTCATGATGGCTTCATTGGCTCCTTTGCAGTCTTTATTGTGGGGTAGTGACGATGATAGTGGGCAGCCTTGTGTCTCCTTCCTGTTTTTTTTTTTTTTGTTTGGTTTGGTTTTTTTGCAGTTTTTGGCCAGGGCCAGGTTTGAACCTGTCACCTCCTGTGTGTGGGGCCAGCACCCTTCTCCTTTGAGCCTCAGACGCCACCATCCTTTCTGTTTTTCAATGGGAATGGAATGCCTCGGATTTACCGTTCCCTGATATTTGCTGTAGCATCTGGTAACTGAATGTATTGGGAAAGTTCTGTTTCTCCCCCACTATGGGGCTTTATTCTGTGTGGTGTTGGATTTTATTGCTATACTTTTTCCACATTGATTGAGATGGTTCTGTTATGCTTCTTCTTTAATTAACTAAGTAACATTTGTAGCTTTGCTAATATTAACTAATATAATTTAATATTATTCTTGGGATAAGCCAGTATTGTTATATTGTCTTTTTTTTTTAATCTCCTGTTAGATTCTAGTTGCTAATTAGTATTTTTCCATTTACATGTATGACTGAAATGGGCCCATAATTTTCTTTTCCTTGTATGATCCTTACTGTTTTTGACCCAATGTTTAGAATGAATTGAGGAGTGTCTTTGATCTTTTCTGGAAGACCTGGTATGATTGGAATAATTCCTTGACAGCTTGGTGGTCTCACCTGTAAAGCCTCTAACTTGGTGTTCTCCGTGTGGGTGAAACTCCCTACTGTTTTCATTTCTGTATTGTGGGAATATGCAGGCTTTCTATTCTCAAGTCAGTTTCGACTCTCAATTTTGAATTTTCAAGCTTATTGGAAAAGAGCTCTTGACGGAACTCTTTACTGTTTGCCCTGTAGGTAATTTAGCTTTGTCCTCTTTTTACTAATATTATTTTTGCTTTTTTTTTTTTTCTTTTAAAAAAAAATCTGTTTTTCCAGAAATTTTCCTGTTAGTCTTTCCAAACCACTAGCTTTTGGCTTTGTCAGCCCTCTTTTTTTTTTTTTTCTTTTCTTTTCATTAATATCTCTAATTTTCTTTCATTTCCTTCTTTCTCTGATTTTCTTAATTTCTTAAGTTGGGCACTTAAGTTACTAGTGTTTATTTAGGTTTTTTCCCTCCTAATATAAACCTAGGTATGACTATAAAGTTTTCTTATTTTTTATTTTTATTTAGTTTTTTAGAGATTGTTTTCACTGTCTTGCCCAGGTTGGAGTGCAGTGGCATCATCATAGCTCACTGTAACCTCTAACTCCAGGGCTTAAGCACTTTGCCCACCTCAGCCTCCCGCGTGGCTGAGACTATAGGTTGACACCATCAAGGTTGGGTAATTGTTTTTTTAATTTCAGATTAATATGAGGCTACATTAATTAAGTTACAGTGTTTGCATTTGTTAGGTGGGATCCCTTTTGTAGTTGTGTCCTGCACCCAGGAGGTGCGCCATGTCCCCTTCTACTGTGCCCAGTAGGTGGGAGCTCACCAATCCCTCTCCCCCTTCCCTCCAACTTGAATTAAATTGTGTGGGTGTGTATTCATTTCCTGGCTTCATATTTAGTACAATGGATGCTTTCCCATTTTTGCAATACTAGGTTAATAAAGAAGATGTAAAGTCTCCTTTTTACTGCTGAATAGTATTCTATGGGATACATATACCATAGCTTGTTAATTCATTGACGGGTTGATGGGCTCTTAGGATGTTTCCACATTTTGGTGATTGTAAATTGAGCTGTGATAAACAGTCTAGTGCAAATGTCCTTATGATAAAATGATTTTTTTTTCTTCTGCATAGACGCCTCCTAATGGGATTGCAGGATCAAATGGGAGGTCTAATTTGAATCCTTCGAAGGTTCTCCATACTTCTTTCCAAAGAGGTTGTATTAGTTTGCAGTCTCACCAGCAGTGTAAAGATGTTCCCTGCTCTCCACATCCACACCAGTGTCTGCAGTTCTGGGACTTTGTGATGTGGACCATTCTCCCTGGGGTTAGGTGGTATCTCAGGGTGGTTTTGATTTGCATTTCTCTGTTTAGGGATGATGCACATTTCTTCATATTCCTTGGCCATTTGTCTGTCCTCTTCAGACCAGGTTCTGTTCATGTCTCTTGCCCCTTGGTGAATGGGATTGTTTGCTCTTTTGTTGTTGCTGCTGTTGACTAAGTTCTCTATAAATTCTACTTATCAACCCTTTGTCAAATTAATAACATGCAAATATCTTCTCCAATTCTGAACGTTGTCTATTTGCTTTAGTTGTTGTATCCTTAGCTTTGTAGAAGGTTTTCAGCTTAATTAAGTCCCATTTGTTTGTTGTTGTTAATTTTGTGATTGCCAATGAAGTCTTAAAATTTTTCCCAGGCCAACATCACCAAGAGTTTTTCCCATGCTTTTCCTTCTAGGATTTTTGTCATTTCAGGTCTTAGATTTAAACCTTTTATCCATCTTGAGTCAATTCTTGTGAGTGGTGAAAGGTGTGGGTCCAGTTTCAGTCTTTTACATGTGATTATCCAGTTCTCCCAGCAACATTTATTGAATAGGGATTCTTTTCTCCAGTGTATGTTTTTGATGGGTTTATCAAAGATCAGATGATGATAAGAGGCTGGATTCATCTCTTGGTTTTCTATTCTGTTCTGTATGTCTGTGTCTCTATTTTTTATTTTTTACATATTAGGTTTCCACTTTTTGCCGTCACAGAATTAAAAAGGCTTAAAATTTAATAACAATAACAATGTTTAAGATAAGGATTAGAAACAAAAACCTCATAAAGAATGAACGAAGATAAATACATTCAGAGAAGAAATCAGATGATTGCTGCATCGAAATATTAAGCAATAATAATAATGCAAAGAAAGTAACATTCACGTTGTCAGATAAGAGTATGTCTATTATAGAATGCTTTGACTCTGAGGCTCAGTATGGAGTCATCAGTTAACTTCTTCTTACTTTTTTTTCCAAAGTCTCAAAAAATAGACAACTAATATTCATAAATAAAAGTAAAAGATAATTTCAAAAAACAGATCATGTCAAATCTTATAGATAATAGAAAAAGAAAAAATACTTAAAATATTCTACTTAATCTGGATACACATGATATTAAAATTGGAGAAAATATTATTATAAAGGGGAAAATACAAACATACTTCACTTATAAATGAGGATACACTATCCTAAACAACATATTAACAAGTTAAATTAAAACTTAATGTTTAATTAATGTACTTTGGTCAAAATTAAATCCAACTTATGTGAGAATTATTCACTATTTTCTTTTTTGTTTTTTTTTTCCAGTGGTAAGACAGAATTTATTTACAGAAAAGAATACAGAAAACATTAAAGCTCCTGGTAGAGAGAGAGAACTCAAGTGGGAAGAGAAAAGTTTTCTCCATTTCTCTCCCGGTCTTTCCTGGTCTCCCCCTTTAGGCTTTTAGTCTCTGGGTATATATAGGTATATGGGTTCCTTGGCCAGGAAATGAATGAACACAGTCCCTTTGGCCGGGGCAAAGTGAATGAATGTATCAATGAATGGACACAGTCCATTCATGGAATAGAGGCCTAGGAAATTCACATGAAATTGACCTAGGCATAGGAA